>JAOXNQ010000001.1:3505911-3644534 GCA_028571165.1 Hypoxylon perforatum
GGTGGATCGATCCTCGTCGGGGGGGGGGGGGGGGGTAATGGACAGCTGGGAACAGCTGGAATTTGCGGGGTGCTTTAAGGCCTTGTAGGTCCTGGCACTTCTCCCCGCTATCCTTCACCACACAATTTCAACTAGCTTCAATTATTCCCAGCCCTGTCTCACGACGCCCTCTCTAGTCTATTCTATATAGGCGTTAGCACCAAGCCGTTTTTGGTGCTACATCAGCTAGTAGCTAAGTAAATATCCCAAGACGCAATATGTGATGATGCGTCGTTAGAGATCAGTATAGATCCAAAGGGGTCATTGAAAAAACGCGGCTCGATGACATTCGCCTCCAACAGACCAAATCGCCTCTCTTTTTTGGGTTCGAATAAGCGGCGGCCATCGTCAAATTATGGATAGGGCTCTATCCTCCCGTTACACACCATGAATATAGCTTATACACATCAATATGAATTGCTTTTGTCTTTTTCAGAGGCCAATTCCTCTTCTTTTTTTGTTTTCGGAGATCCGTTCAGTCCTTACCAACACCTAATATCCATGGATACGATATATCGAACCTCGATCGCCCAAGCGGCAGTTGCTGCGGCCTGTCTTTTGGTATACATTGCCCATGGTCTCTTCCCCAAGGGACCACAATGGGCTCGCCCCTTTGCCAAGGAGGAAGATTTCCTACCTGGCCCTCGTACAAGACATTGGACTTTCTGGACTTCTTCTCTTTTGGCCTTATCCGCGATCGGACTTATGCTAGCTATAGTAGCCGCCATATCACCACCATTTAATATTGTCAGAATTTTGGAACTGGCGCCATGGATCTCAGCTCTCTTAATTACGGCTGTGGACCGTCCCAGAAAGACGCCGAAGACCCTATTGACTCTTTTTACCGTTATGGCCGCGTGTGGCATAGTATCGCTTGCGGCGTGGTTCGGCGAGACGAAGCGTGTGAATATAATACACGTCGGAGCTGTTGGTATAGCACTGGCTTCCCTGCTCGTCATCTTGTCTATGCCTCTGCGCGATCCGGTTCTCGATCCGACCGGTATTGCAGACCCTTATTACCCTCCCTCTTTCGAACTCCGCAGCCCTGAAGACAACTTGAGCTTGTGGCAATTTATGACTGTCTCGTGGATGTCCCCGTTGATATCTTACGGGTACAAAAATAGGCTGAACAACGAAGACGTGTGGTTTCTACCGTATGACTTCCAGCATGAGAGGCTGCATGTATTGTTTCGAGATCTCAAAGGCTCTATAATAAAACGTCTGGTTTTGGCAAACGGCTTGGATTTAATTATCATCACATTTCTTGGACTTATAGAGACCGCCGCCAATCTTTCTAACCCCGTCCTTCTGCAGCGCCTCCTCCAATCTATCCAGGAAGGGCTTTCTCATAGGAATGAGTCGTTCTTTTATGCGCTAGCCATATTGTTGGTGCGACTCGTTGCCTGCCAATCGGGCGTGTTTTTGCTCTGGTATAGTCGCCGGTCGTATGAGAGGTCGCGCGGCGAAATGCTTACAGCAGTCTATGCCAAAACATTATCACGCAAATCATTTGGACTCCGTACGGACTTGGGCGACGCCCCTGGAGAGAACGGTGCCGAACATGATGGCGCCGAGCCTGACGAAGACACACCACTTCTCGGCGGAAAAGCACAAAAGAGTCGCTTTACCCGTCTTCTCGAGCTCTTCAAACTTCGAGGAAACAAGGATACAAATAAAGCTAAGGGTCCCGCCGAGCAGCCGGCGACAATGGGCAAGATCCTCAACCTAATGAGGAATGACGTTTACGAAGTGGCCCAGCGGTTTTGGGAATTTCCCTCCATTGTCACAAAACCATTACAATTGGTATTCTCATTGATCCTCATCTGGCAGCTACTAGGGTGGCCCTGTCTTCTTGGAATAGCTTGGGCAGTCGTTCTACAACTGGTGAACGCAGCTTGCGTCCGCTCCCTGATAAGAATCGAGAGGCGTCGGAGAGCTGCAGCGGATGTCAGACTTCAAGCAACTACTCAGTTCGTCGAGGCCATCAGACCTCTCCGATGGTATGATTGGCAGTCTAAGTGGCTAGGAAATATTATGGAAGCTCGAGCGAAAGAATTACATTTAAGAATCATCTCGAGTTTGTGGACTATCGGGGTTGGTGCTTCTAATCTCGCGGCCAGCGCCCTCTTCCCAGTGTTTACATTCTTTGCGGTAACATATATTGCAGGGCGACCACTACCGGTTGATATTGCGTTTCCGGCCCTCCAGCTCTTTACGATGTTAGAGTCGAGTCTCAAGGAACTTCCCAACTTGATCAGCACCCTTCTCAACGCCTCCATCGCTATGGGACGTCTCGAAACATTCATGAATGAACCGGATAAGGACGAGAGCGCTTACAACAACACCCCTTCCGAGATTGAATTCCGAGGTGCATCGTTCGCGTGGCCAACCAATGGAAAGCTTGTTCTTGAAGACTTAGATTTACGTTTCACTCCCGGGCTCACTGTAATTTGCGGTAAAGTCGGCTCGGGCAAGACAGCATTATTCGAGGCTATCCTGGGCGAGCTCAATCAAGTGGAAGGCGACTGCACGCTCCCTAACGAAATGGTGGGCTATTGTGCTCAGTCTCCGTGGCTACAGAATATGAGTATTCAGGATAATATCCTGTTTAACTTCCCTCTAGACAAGAGCAGATACAACGAAGTTTTAGACACCTGCGAACTCATGCCCGATCTAGCCAATTTTGCGCATGGAGATAAATCACACATTGGCGAGAACGGAATCGGTCTCTCTGGAGGCCAAAAAGCTAGGGTGGCCTTGGCAAGAGCTATATACTGCCAGTCGCGTATCTTGCTGCTCGATGATCCGCTCGCAGCACTCGACCATCATACAGCTCAATCGATTGTCCGCAAGCTATTCCGCGGATCGCTCCTTAAAGGCCGCACTGTTATACTCGTCACGCATCGAGTTGATCTGTGTCTATCACTTGCGGATCAAGTTATCGAGATCACTGACGGTAAAGCTCGTGTTGTCGAGTCAGACGAGTATCCTCGAGAAATTGAGATGCTATCACACACCAAGGACAACGTCGTCGAGGATGAGGTTCCGGAAACCACTGAAGAGCTAGCTAACGCCGCTGTCCCGGACAAGTTCGTCGAGGAGGAGAGCCGAGCATCGGGCGGTGTTGTCGCCAGGGTCTACTGGACATATATCAAAGCGGGTAAACTAACGTATTGGGCCGCCATCATTGGAATCTTCGCACTATTCCGGTTCGCCCGTATATTCAACTACTGGTTCCTCAAAGCTTGGGGAGAAGCATATGAAAGTATTACCGTTCGACCCTCTGGGAGCCCATCCGATATTGCGGACGGGATTTTCGACGGGTTGCCGAGGCCAGATGATGATGTCAGACCGTGGCTACTGTGGTACGCTGTGCTTGGGCTCATCATGACGGTACTTTTCGTCCTCACACAATGCGGCCTGACGGTTATTCTGTATAGAGCAGCCAAAAACTTGTTTGCTAGAGTTATCGACAGAGTCAGCAATGCAACATTCCGCTTCTACGATGTCACTCCGGTCGGGCGCTTGATGAACCGGTTGACTTCTGACATTGGCATGTTGGATGGCGGCGTCATCGCGCCGCTTCAGAATTTCGCATTTTGGTCTTTAACATGGCTCAGTTCCATGGTCGTCATTGCTCTTACGACACCGGTGTTTTTTATATTTGCCCTTGGAATGACCATCTGGTTTATTGCTATCTTCATGCGGTTCTTGCCCACGTCTCAGAGCCTTCGCAGGCTGGAAATGGTCACTCTTAGCCCGTTAATGTCTAATTTTGGTATTCTCGTTGATGGACTGGCTACTATTCGAGCATTCAAGGCCCAGCCAGATTTTCAGCATCGAAACATCGTCGCCACAGATACGTTTCAGAAGATGGACCACTTCTACTGGAGCTTACAAGCATGGCTCCAATATAGATACGATTTATTATCTGCATTTTCTATATTTATTCTAACACTTTTAGCATTGTTCCAAGGTCTATCACCTGGTCTTACGGCGTTCGTACTTACAAGCGCTTCTCAACTAGTGGAAGCCACCCACGTTTTGTGTAAAACGTATGGCCAGCTTCAGATGGACTTTGTATCTGTGGAAAGGGTGGTCGAGCTCCTAGATCTAGAGGAAGAACCGAATGGGGAAGTCAAACCGCCCTCCTCCTGGCCTTCGTACCAGGACAGCATTACATTCGATTCAGTAACGATTAAGTACGCACCGCATTTAGACCCTTCATTAGTCGACGTCTCCTTCACGATCCCCAGCGGGTCAACTTGTGCTGTACTAGGAAGAACAGGATCTGGCAAGTCTACACTGGCGCTCGCTCTACTGGCAACGATGCATCCCGAAAAGGGGCAGATCCGCGTGGGAGACCAGGATATCTCTAACGTCGACGTACATACCTGGCGCCAACGCATCAGTTTCGTAGCGCAAGATCCGGTACTCTTTCCGGGCTCGCTTCGCGAAAATCTAGACCCGCTAGAGCAGCATACGGATGAGGAGTGCAAGAAGGCGCTAGTCAGGGTCCTGGGGCCGAAGTGGTTACTTGATTCCATGATTGACGTCGGCGGCAAGAACCTCAGCCAAGGACAACGCCAACTCGTCGGCATCGGCCGGGCCATTCTTAGGAAGAGCCCTATTATCATCCTGGACGAAGCGACCGCCTCTATCGACAAGAAGACCGCCTTGGCTATACAGGATGTGTTGCTAGCGGAGCTGAAGGACAGTACCGTGATCACGATCGCGCACCGGCTGGAGGCGGTGAAGGACGCGGATTATTTTATCAGATTGGATTCCGGGCGTGTCGTTGAGGCAGGCCCAGCGGGAGAGGCAAGAAGTTGAAAGACATGATGTTAGAAGTCGTCATTTTGGTAATGCGATGATTTGACAGGAAGACAGACACTGGGAACACGTATATATGTACTAAATGGTAGACATCATATAATATATGTTAGACGATATTCCAATTCTGTTTCTCTCTTCCAAACAGCAACAATCTCTACAGTATCATAAGGAGACCTTTTCATTTGCAAACTACACCTATGGGGACAAATCAAGGTCTTACGCTTTGTTCTCTAGGTTCTAATGCTGTTGCATTCTGAATCATTGCCTCTGGTGACTGTCTCCTGGCAATGCATATATAATCATGCTCTTCTTATCCACTATCACCTAGAGATCCTACCATGCTTTCTAAATCCTACCTTGGGAACTGCTTTACTTTTGCAAATATCAAATCCCAGTTAATCTCTCAACTCTCTATCAATTTGGTACACATCTTTCGATCAGCGAGTAAACATGGCAGACTCACTGCAGTTAAGGAGAAATCCCGTGAAAGAGCCAATGTCAATCTATCTACGTGATCTTCCTTATGACTACTTACCCATGTTCACCAGAATCCAATCTACCCTGAACGAAGTGACAACCTATAGGTGGTGGCCACCCGTGATTTTGAACCGGCCCCAGGGAGCCGTTCTAAATTTGTTCTTAAACCGCCTCGATAAGCTTCTCTACGAGTGCGAGGTAAGCCGCCAGCGAAAAATTACCTGGCTGGCATTTAAGGCCGACCGGATGCGCGAGGAATTCGCGTCCCAGGAAGACGAAGAGATTCTTCTCACGCTAGCCCAGCTCGCCCAGGACCGAGCTCACATGATCAACTACGTGCTCGCTCACCGCGTGGCGCCAGCCTTGCACCAGGAGTATATCGACACGAACTGTATTCGTACCGTAACAGATGAAGACGTACGGGAATGGGAAAGAGATTTCATTAGGATGTTCTGGGGAGACGAGTTAAACCCGAATCCACTGCCGCATCCGCGGCTCGAGGTCGGGAAGTCCTCGGAACAGACTTCCATTATCTACGGCTGGGCCGACCGTATCTACTACAAACTGGCAGCGATGCAGTGTGTTAGAGGATCTGAGGAGAGGATTGAGTGGGTTCAAGAGCTGTTCTGGTGGGATGGAGAGCCTCAAGTTCCTCGGCATCCTAAGCCCTATGAGCCCAGCTCCGCGGGTAGTGACAGCGATGAAAGTCCTAAGTTTACTGATGTGGCCCTGACCTATAATCCCGGAATGACGGAAATAGAGGATTGGCTGCAAGGATTAAGCCTCAGTGATTCAAATATGTCACGATATTCCATCTCCCCTAAAGAGTAGTCATTAGCTTAGATGAGTTGAACAATCGCACCATATTAGTATTAGTATTAGTGCATTATTTCTAGTTAATTGCTGTTGCTATTTTGGTATGTGTTCATGACGACTAGTATACATCATCCGTCATGGTGTCCACGTCATGATACTCCTAAGACTATTCTTCCACTTATCCTCCGGCCATTGGGACGATGTGCACGATGTGAATTTTAATAAACCGGTTAATGAGATCCAATTGCCAATATGACTCCAAGGCGCCATCTGCATCTTGATCCAACGAAGAGACAGCCTCTGCTCAAAGACCAGGCAATCGCTAATGAAGATACGACTTCATTGCCGGTAAAGAAGGTGTTTACTAAACCTAGTGGGTCTAAAGGAGACGAAGATGCGAGTGTGTACTTTATTGGAACCGCGACGACGGTGATTGAGTGGTGTGGAATTCGGATCTTGACCGACCCCAATTTCTTACATGCGGGTGACCACGTACACCTTGGTCCCGGAGTGACGGCTCAACGTAAAACAAACCCGGCGGTAGACTTACACGAGCTACCGGCAATCGACTGCATTTTATTGTCACATTACCACGAAGATCATTTTGATCAGTTTGTCGAGAAGTCGCTAAATAAGTCATTCGACATCATCACCACGCCGCATGCGAAGGAATGCCTTACCTCGGGAGAATCGAAGGAGGACCCGTTTCGGACCGTCCACGACCTGGACTTCTTCGACAGCATGATGCTTCACATTGACCGCAAGGAGCCCTCGCACGCCGGTGGCTACGGCAAAGCGCCTGCAATCAAGGTGACGGGGATGCCTGGGAAGCACGTGCCCCCGGGACCCCTTGCTATGGCGAACGACCTACTCCAGGCCGTGCCACCTACCAATGGGTGGCTCCTCGAGCTGGGCTACACGTTCAAGGCGCCGACCGGGAGTGACGCCGAGTCCGTCGATGTGGGTTTCCGCATCTACATATCGGGCGACACGCTATTCGTCGACGAGCTCCAAGAGATCCCGAAGCGGCTCCGAGACGAGAAGATCGACCTCATGTTGGTGCATCTGGGCGGCACGACGATCCCGGGTCCATCGATGCCCTTGCTTATGGTCACGATGGACGCCGACCAAGGCTTGAAGCTGATGGAGTTGATGAAGCCGGACGTAACAATCCCCATTCATTACGATGACTACAGCGTCTTCTTGTCGCCTCTGTCGGACTTCAAGAAGAAAGTTGACGATGAGGGCTGGGGAGAGAAGGTGGTCTACCTGGACAGGGGAGAGCAGTACCGGTTCAAGGTCCGGGGGGCCTAATGTGTGTGGGGAAGGGAAGCAGGCAAACATGTTGAAACGGAGCCGGAAAAGTCTGTAGGCTGTGGGAATCCGTGCTTAGGGCCCTAAAACTATAATATATCAATATATTGATGCATCCCATGCATTAAAATCTAACCCGTAACGAGTAACCGGTGCTATGTTTCGCTACGCAGACGCATTGTTCAATTATTATCAAATGAGGTGGCAAACAGCCTAAAGTCCCCATTCATTGCCGTATGTTTTCCCTCTGGCATGGCTTATTGCAGACGTGTGCAACAAGGCATTTCTGAGAAAGTGTCGGGGACAGGACGCGAAGTGAAGACTTTGAAGTCAGACCTAATTTCCTGCTGTCTTACTTTTACCGAAGCCAGTTGAGCCACCACTGGGAGTTTATACCGTACCTCCTCACCGGGAAAGCAGGTAAATAACAGACCAGGCACCCAAATGGGTGTCAATGTATATGAGGCAAACCAAGAAGAACTCGTGGCATTCAATATGTAATAGATTAAAATCAATGTTAGCTGTACGATGGTAGGTACCTAAATAGGGTTATTAGCAATGGAAAATATATTCCAGTGGAAAAAAGGGGCAAGGGCAGGAAAAGGAATAAGCCATCTGATCCCTGTAATTCAGTGAAATACGGCTCATATTAAGAACCTCATTCACCCGGGCCGGACACATTTTTTACCTGCCCTGTCTAAAAAAAAAATTGTCACATCTTCCGCCTCAGAAAGAGTAACGAGCCAATAGCAAGCCGAGCTACGTATGGGCGCGGACCAATTAACTTAATTAGCGCGCTTTTTATTTTATTTAATCACCACTAACAGGAAGTAAAATTTGCTGCTAATAAACTGTATGCACCCCCACTTTATAAATAAGATGAGAAAATGTATAATAAAACCCCCCGGCGACCCTATTCATTTTGCTTCGTATGCCGCTCATTTATTAGATTAATTGACGTCGCCCGATCTCAACGTGTTAAACACTGAGAAATATGTTACTAAGATTTTAAAGCGACAGCAAGGAAAATAGTAGTAAGTCGTGCCGTTGGTTCATGATTATGCTCATCTCATCGCAAAGTGGCAAGTCCCATTATGCATGACTTACTTGAGAGGCTAAACCACCGAACTGAAATACAAGGACTGATTGTTGTATTAGGTTGTAGCTGCTTCGACAAAGTAATACCCTTAGAGGTACGGCTCCTGCCTACAATAATATTTCTAAGGGAATCAAGGCATTCGGGCAGCAGTTGTAGCAGAAAGTGCAGCTACCTGGGTAGTTTTGCACGTAACTTACGTTCTACCTCCTTAGGTACCTAAAACCAGGTATATAAGCGGAAAACTGCCAGAGAACATATTCTCACAACAAAAAGGACTTTACAAAATACTTACGAAAGTACCGAGTCAATTATAACGGTGTCTGGGTCAATTTTTGAAACTCATCCGAAGTCATTGTATGCTAGTCTGGCAAATAAAGTTGCGCCGCCATGGAAGTGCAATCGTCAACACCAGCGCCGTCTGCGCTGCATGGACCTCCTGGACCTCCTGGACCCAGTCTGAACTCGGCACAAACATCGGCGCAAATCCCGTCGCAAGTCTTATCCCAGGTCTCATCCCGTGTCCTCTCCCCAGTCAATTCCAATTCTCAGCCTAACCCTGCGACACACTACCCAAACGGTCTTCCACGAAGTATCAACGGACTAAAGGGAAACGCTACCAATGGGTCGGCTTCACCTGGACCAGCTTCTCCCGCAACGGCTATTGGGACACCGGGTACAAATACGCCTACGCCCGGCGAGTTGGGTGCACCTTCGCCAATAATGGCAACGGCAGCGGCAGCGATAGCGGCAACAGCCACACCGATACGGCCCTCACCTTCGGCCTCAGCACCGGCACCGCTATTGGCACCCGCGCCCTTGAAACCGATAGTCATGTATACACCAACACAGCCTCATCAGCCGGCCGCACCGCGCCAAAGCTTGCAACGCCAACCGTCTGCAGGCAAGATCTCTATCGTAGATCCCCCGGGTTCGCAATCGGCACGACCGCGAATTCACCCTCAAGCCTCTCGCTCTCAAGGTTTCCCTTCACCCAAAAGAGAGCATCAGCTTGTGAATCCCAAGTACTTGGATGACTTCTCCCGCCTCACCCATGCTATGCAACAATCCGTCCCTTCAGCTGTGAGGAATGTTATCCGCGATAACTGGGAGAAGTGTCTGCTTGGCTCAGAATTCCACCACGCATTTCTTGTAAGTACCTATCTGATCTGAGGTGGCGCCCCCCTTTCCATCCCATCTCTATGTACTCTCCCCTTTAGTGGACCCCATTAGTCATTCAAGAGCCGTCATGCACCAGTCACAACGTACTCATCATCAAATATCATCGCCCAACGCAGAATTATCATAACCTACCTAGGTATAAACCCACACGGCCTTTTTCTTTATAGTTAATCCCGGGCTATTATAGTTCGATTTATCAGCTCTTTGTCATTACCTCGATTCCACTATATCTAATCTTACCCATAAACTGGCGCCGTCCTCAAGTGTCCTATCCCCTATTTTCCTTTTGCAGCATATCTGTACTCTTGCACAAATATGACCCACTAATATGATGGTTAGTTAAATGCTGTCATTCACCACGCAAGCGGAAACATAGTACGGCGGTCTGTTAAAGATTTCGGTGCTAAGATGGTCGCTGAATCTAAACGAGAGATCGTCGAGCATCTCTCTCCTGTCGACCTAAACGAGATAGCTGATGCTATATTGGAAAAGGCTGATGATGAGTTCTTGGACAAAGCCTTAGAGAGACGGCTGAGAACTATTGATGCCCGCGCTCTTATTAATGCGCTCGCTCGCGCTGAACGCCTCGGCTATGAGAGTGGTGATATCGACGAATTACCCAGGTTTAACCCGGCACCTGCGCCTTTCAATCCTTCGCCCAACCTACAGCCGATCCCTTCCGAGCCTATGCCAAGAGCGCCACCGCATGGCCATCCCCTTATTCTGCAATGTCCACTATGCTGGCGCAAGTTCGACAGCCTGCAGCCATACGAATTCGTGAGTCCCGCCCAATTTCTCTCATATGACAACTGCTAACTTGGAAACAGCATGTCCAGAAGCAAGTCTGCACCAAGGAACCACCCAACAAGGAAGGATTTGCATTTTCATGCAAATATTGTGGTTCCGGTTTCACTACTAAAGTTGGCAGGGAATACGTAAGTGACTAATCTACCCTAGTCCCACGAACACATTGCTTATGATATATTGTATAGCATATCTCTAATAACGTATGCGGTGATCATGGTATTGCTGGAGCAACTCTTAAAGCTCCAGCAAATGGCGGGTCTCCCATCACTCTTTCGTCTGGTAACAACAGTCCAACTCTACCCCCTTTAGCTGTTGCGCACCATCCCTCTGGACATTACCACCAGATGCCTGCCTCAACACCAGTACAGCGTAGAGTGTCCGCGGCCGCAACTCCTAAGGACCATGACCCATACGCTCACCTGAAACCCGAGACATTAGAACGATTGAATGACGAACTCAGACAGGCTGAACGCAGCTACACTCTCCGCTTCAAGGAAGCGGAGGCGATCGAAGATCCGGCCTTGAGACAATCCAAGCTTGACGGTCTTCAGAATAGTTTTAGTACGAAGCAAAGTATAATCAGGAAGAAGTACGGGGTTCGCCTTCGGAATCGACGTACCAAAGCGGAGATTGATAGTGAACGTCAGCGTATGGGCTGGAAGCATAACAGTCCGGGTCAACCAGAGGGAACCCCGACCGCCAAACGACAACGGACTGATGATGGGCCTTCCAATCCGATCCTGCAAGCTCCCAAGAGTAATGGCGAGTCTCATATGAACCATGTCTCTGTTTCGGACATGAAGACCGGGCTAGGTGGATCGAATGCAACGGCAGCTATGGCCGATCCTACACGGCCAAAGTCTCCTACGCTGCCCAAGTCTCCTGTACTATTAAAGTCTTCTGCACCACCGAAGTCCCCTGCGCAGCCTCAGCCGATAGTTTCACAGCAGTCAACACCCGCTCAGAACAGTCTTTCGTCTATGCAACGTAAAGGCTATCGCGTATCGTCTCACTTTGCCCAAGCGAGCTCGGCCGTTACGACAGATATCCCAATGGAAAGCCCGACGGCCAAACAGGGTGGCTCAGCTTCATCGCCTATGGTGCTAGACGATGCGGAGTCTTCAGACAGCGATTCGGACGAAGACATCCCTGCGAGTCTACCCCCACGTAAAGCTGACGAAGCTCCCCCATCCAGGCATCTCGCGCCCTAGTATGCTATGCGAGGCCATCGTCAATCTCTCTCAAGAAATATTCCTGAGGAGGTGGCGGTTAAGATGGTGGCCTCGACCATGACGTGAGAAAGGTATTAATTAGTGACACAGGGCAATCTTTGACTCAGAGTTGAGAAAAACAGTTTACATCGATAGGTTGGCACATAGGAACTCCAGGTCTATGATCTGGTATATCTAATGTAAAAGTACTGTATTTTTGTTTTTCACACCATGTTATTGCATTTGTCTGATGTGGAGTTTTTACGTGGCATGGTGGCATACCCCCCTTTTTCTTTTACGAGCTGGATGCTTTGACTTAGTGGTGGACTTCGACGAGGATATGGCTAGGTAGTTCAAATGGAGGGAGACATGGTTATTGATTACTACCTATTATCAACTAGATGATCATGAACTTGGGAAATGCGATTGGTTTAACTACATCCATGATTTGTTTTTTGAAATTAAGACTCCTTGCTGATACACACCCATATTGTGGCATTTCACTTGTCATCAAGCCGAGACCTTCAATATATTCAGGAGCCGTGGAATCCAAAGTCTTGGCCGTGCAAAATAGAAAATGACAAGGGAAAAAGCGGTTACGTGGAAGATTTATTAACACAGGTAGCTAAACCTCTGAATAGAGTCGTAGTCAGTCTCATCATAAGAATACTTAGCTTGGCTAGGCACACGTATTCCTTTGCATTTGCAAAAAATCAGGGTTTCTTGGTATTATCCGTACCTATTATCCTACACGCACGAAGCCCACCACCCCCTCAGACAAGAACTAGAAGAGAAAAAAAAAAGGGGTAATATGCCATAACAACTCCATGCTTTGCCCCCCACCCCTTTCGCCGCCCTGCTTTGCTTGCTTGTCATATGAGGTATCGTGTTTCATCATCGCTCCCTTCTACATCGAAGGAGCCCGCCGATGAAAAACCATGAAAACGTAGATACAGCGGCCGTACAATCGTACATGATGTACAAAAAAAAAAGAAAAAACACAGGGGATTAGACAACAGACAAAATCAAAGGTCCTCTCCGACCGCTCCTCATGATGCTAGAACATCCTCCCCGTATCCCCTCAAGTCTAGACCAGGGGACTCAGTATGCTTACTCCTTGATATCAGGGTATTTCAACCATGCCTTACCCCAAGGCAGGCAACAAAGCCAAGCAACCACTAACACACAGCCTTGCACTCCTTACGCCCCCGTGACCCTCCTCACCCACAGGGTCGTAGGTTCGTACTCGGCGTCGCGATCCATGCGCTTGTACGCGCGATGCAGCTTAAGGCCCAACTCGTAGGACTCGCGCTCGACATCCGCGAGCTCTTGTCGCAAGACCTCCACTTTCCGCTTCTCCGCCTCGCGCTTGCGCACCACCTCGTCGCTGGCCAGGATGTTGTCCGTCGGCATCAGCTCCGTCATCTGCTTGATGGCGGTGTTGAGGTTGATGCGCCGGTTGCCCAGCGCCTGCAGCTTGGCGTTGAGCTGCGCCACGCGGTCCTGCGTCTGCGACAGCGTCTCGGGCGGCGCTGGCGGCAGCGACTTGTCCCTGTCCGCTGCGGTGGCTAGGGACAGCCGCGAGTCATTCGCGCCGCCGCCCGAGTACGGCGATGATGACGACTGCCGAGGCGGCTTGCTGCTCGGGGGCGCAGCCGCCGACGTCATGTAGTACGGCGAGTCCAGGGTAATTTTGACGGGCTCGATCGGACTGTTCTTGCGCGAGGAGCCCACGCTGTCGTAGCCCGAGACCACCGGGCGCTTGCGGTCGAGGATCGAGCTGCCGAGCGCCGCCGTCTTGGAGGAAGACTGCTGCTGCTGCGAAGCAAACTGCTGCGGCGGAGTCGGGACCGGCGGCGCGTTTTCGTCCACGTCGAAGCTCTCCCTAGGAGTAGACGACTGGTGGGACGTCGCGTACGTCGTGATGCTGAAGCGCGAGGGCGGCTGCGTCCAGCCATCCTGGGATGTGTCGGGGGTCGCCCTCTGGGCCGGATGTACCTCGTGCTGCTGTGAGTACACGGATGACGACGTCGATTGCTGAGGGTAGTGGCCAGCTCCCCCGGCCGGTTTTCTTCGGATTGCTTTGTCGTTCGACGGAATCTGGAGAGACTGGGACGGAGCCTCTCGTTGTGCGGGAGAATAGGTGGTTGGGAAGGTGTTGTCGTCCGAAAGGGGCGGGCTTGGGTATGTTTGTGGTGGGTTCACGCTCATGTTCGAGACTGCAATGCTGGGTGATTGCGGTTGGGGGCCGGGTTGCGAAGGCATTCTCTGATTATACCTGCTGTCGGCGCCTGGACCCCGGCCAAGCGGAGACGTAGCAGGATCGGATCCAACGGAGTGGACAGGGGATAGAATAGTAGTAGGTTCACGGCTGGCCCTCTTACTGCTCTTGCGAGGGACCTTCAACGGAGGAACATCCATATTATCGCTAACAGGCGGAACGATCGTCGTTCGGCCACTGGCTCCTCGCCATTCGGGCCGCGGGGCTGGTTCGGGTTGGGGACTGCTGCTGGACTGTCGTACTCGACGTATACGTTCGCCAAATGAGATCGGGCCTTGCTGAGGTTGTTTATTCGGCGGAGGGGATGGTGAGCCTGTCTGTATTCCAAGGCCCTGTACGAACTCTTGCGGGTTTACTTGCGACGGCCTGCCTTTCGCATCTGTAGTAGGTTCGCCCGTATTCGGATCCCAGCGTACATCGTGTCCATACGGTCGTGGTTGCTTTAATCTTTCGCGCGACTTGGATTCGCGAAGGGCGTTGATCGCAGCGTCCGAGTTCTTTCGACGCTCGCGGCGCATCATTGGAATGTTACTACGGGATTCGCCTTTCGGGGGACCCCGGGGGTCTACAGCGAGTTGAGACATGTCTGGTACTTCTTCGATTGGAGAAACATCGCCCGGGTTTGGTCTGAAACAAGAGAGGCATGTTAGCTTTAGTTTTAGCTCTGATATTCTGCTCTTTATGATCTCCTTCATGATCGAAGAAAGACCCCTTGTAACGTATTCAGAAGGACAGTAATTCCCGTGACGTCTCTCCAGAATAAGACGATCTTCCAGACAGCTCAAACGACATGACAACTTCCAAATGGGAAACAAAGGTGACTCATGGAGACAGAACAGTTGAACGGCAACAGGTAGAACAGGTGGTGCCAACCTGGCTCGCTTCGAGTTGATCCTTTTCCAGCATGACGAGATGAAAGGGTCACCAACGACTTCTCTGTTTTCCTCGTGTCCCACATCCCCCTTCTCCTTTCCCTTGTACCTATTTCTATTTCTATTTTTCCACTTTCGCGCTAAGCAGCGCAAACAAAGAGAGCGGTCGTACTTACTCGTCCCTTGGTGACAAGGCGTCAGGAGAACTCGGCGGGGAAATCTCGTTCGGGTCGTTACGGCCGACTTCGACTCGTAGCTGTTGCGCAGCGAAGGTAGCAGCGGCCGGCGACGGTTGCGAATATATAGAAGAGACGGGGCGGCCGTAGCTCGAGCTGCGATAGGAGTTAGGCGCATGCGCTGAAGGTGGCGCTTGATAGCTCTGGCGGTTTGGATTACTGCGATAGCGCGGTGTTAGCATCGTGTCAACAAGAAAAAAAAAGAGCCGATTGTCCAACTACGACAACTACAACAAATGCGACAAATGCGACGAATGCGGTGTGAGGATGCAGATCCTCTTTAGCTACATGTTATTCTCGTCTTTTGGGCGCCGGACTTATTCAGTTGATCCTCCAATTCGCTGGTGTTGGGGGCTGAAATGCATGTGATTACCGCATTCTGCAGGATGCCGTCGACTAAGATTGTCGACATCGCATCTGCCTTGCCGTCTTGCCAGCTTGCGTAGTAGAACACCTAAACAAAGTAACAAAGCACTTACCGTTCAGGCGGATGGTTGGGGTCTCTCGGCGGTCTCGGGGGCGGAGGACCACCTGGACCTCCTCTGATTGAATATGAGTATTGGTTATCTCCCCCTTTTACGCCACGGGGGCTCGAAGTTGACGAGCGCGAGTTCTGCCAGGCCTCGAGCTTCTTTCTGTCTAATTGTGCACCCCTATCCTTTGGGACATTTCGAAGTCGGTCGAACATAGCGACGACCTGCTACCGTACCGAGAAGTGTAATATGCGATGTAATATCGGAGGGGTTCGGTCGGGTGTCGAAGTATCCCCTTTCTCTGTGCTCCGTGCCCTCTATGCTCCGTGCTCTTCTACTAGCGACACTCGCAGCGTGTTAGATCGCCAGCCAGGGTGCGATTGCTTCACACTAATCGACCTTGGCTTTTTCAAAGTAGTGGGCGCCGGAACTGTTGCATTAATCTAGCCGTCACAAGCGAAGAGGAATGGGCAGTTTTTTTCCCAAGAAAGAGACAAAAAATTATACTGGACGAGGTTCGAGCGACTGCTAGGAGTTCCCTTCAAATACACGTGCATGAATGTACATGGCCCAGCTGCCCCAGGTAGTATTTTGGCCTCCATACACGTTGTGCCCTGTTTTTTGTTTGTTAATTACTTTGCTACTTCGTACTTGTTACTTGCTTGGCAATTGCTGATGTTGAATCGCGCCTCTTTCTCATTGACCAGCTGAAACGTGTGCAATTCATCTGCTAATACGAGCTTCAAACCTCGAATTGTTATTGTTATCGAGTCAAATAGACGCATGTCATATTTACTCGTACAGATCTTGGGCCAAATGGTCGCATAGCTGGTCGTCTTCTACGTATCGACTGGGCCGTGGCCATTCTAAAAGTTCAAAGGATGCGCGCGTCTCGGCCGTCGACCATTAAGTTGGTTCCTGAAAATCGGGAACCTAGAACCCTGCAGATACCATGCAATAGGCTACCACTAGCCCAGCTAGAATCCAGCTAGAATAGGTACCTAGATAGCGTCATAGCGAGTGAGTCAGCTTACCAACATGCCAACAATAGCCTTTAGACACAACCCTTCCCTTCCTTTAATCTTTGATATAAAAATCCTCAGAAGCCTGAACTCCAAATTCGTCAAGTTATCTCAAGTAGAAGTACAACTCATCAGGGCATAATATTGAGCTGGTTGATTAGCATCGGTTTAAACCCCTAAGTACTCCTTGTCAGCCATTCTGCCATTTCTATCCTATGTACTTGGAAGGCAAACATGAAGTTTATAAATGCGGATCACCACCGTACAGCAAATAAACTTCCATGTATGCCATTATACCGTTCGTTTTCTATGCCTACCTCTGTAGAAGTAGCTTAGGAAAATGGAGCTGCACGACTCAAAAGGGCTGGGCCTAACCAGCCCGAGCCAAAAGCCCATATTCGTTGTCGAGCCTACATCCACACATAGTTACTCTATCATTCTTCTTCATGGTCTCAGCTCCAAAGGCGAAAGCTTTGGCACAGAACTCCTTGAAACTGGAGTGACTTCGACCGGCAAGAAACTTCCGCAGCTACTCCCCGGAGCACGTTGGATTTTCCCTACAGCTAAGCGCCGTCGATCCACCACCTTCGGGAGAGCCATGCTCACGCAATGGTTTGATGTCGTCCGCCTCCCTGATCCGGAATATAGGAGAGAAACGCAGCTTCAAGGTCTCTCAGAGTCTGTACTAGAAATAAGAGAGCTAATCCACCAGGAAATGTCGAAAGTGCCTCCTGAACACATTATCATTGGCGGGTTGAGCCAGGGCTGCGCCATGTCGCTATCAGTGCTTCTCAGCCTGGAGCATCGCTTAGGGGGTTTCATTGGCATGTCGGGATACCTTCCGTTCAAGAGCGATATAGAGTACGCAGTAGAGACAACGGAGATGGATGGGGACGACCCTTTCGCCACTGGTGATGGTGATAGTAACGACGAGCCGGCTGACCCAGAGGTTAAGGCCATGGTATTTGAGAGAGATCTTCTCTGCTTAGATCCTCTACCTCACCCAACCCGAGAGACGACGGCGAGTCGGACCCCTGTTTTCCTTGGCCATGGCAATATGGACGAGAAAAAGCCGGTGAAGCAGGGTGAGGCTGCTGCTAGAGCAATGCGAGCTGCTGGTTATAAGGTACAATGGAAGTCCTATGCAGATCTGGGACATTGGTATAAGATTCCTGACGAAATTGATGATATTGTTAACTTCATTCAATGTGAAATCGGGTGGCTATGCGAGAATGATAAATAACGAGACGGAACAATAAGCCACAGCCTTTTCATGCGTTTTACTAATGGCCACCTAATCTTACTTACCTTGAACACATAGCAACTTAAGTTACCCATTGTCGTCAGTTAATATTCAAGCTATCTCAAGCAAAATTGGGGGACTCTTGCGCTGGATTCTATTCTTTCATAGCCCCCTTGAATCTATGAGCTGCTAGGTAGCTATGAAAAATTGGTACATAGGAACCACCATATAGCTTAAAAAAAGAGGCCTAATTAACTTACCCGCTTGTTAAAGAGGGTTGCTAAATACCTAGCAGTGACGGTACCTGATCTATAATATTTTTTTATATGTATGAATTAGGTAGGTATATGGGCGAATGGGGTAGCTTATAATGTAAAGATACCTACTCTCTGTGTGTATGCAAGTACCTCGGGTGCTTAGGTGAATCAGTAGATCGATTAGTGAATCAGTAAATTAGTGGGGTTAGTCTTTTTAGGTACCTAGGTAGCTCAGCGCACGCCATTCCGAATGCGGTTAGTTCCAAAGCGGTTGATTTCTCACGCCCCACATTCACATTTAAGCGATGTTTACCCATCGGAATAATAATCCTCCGACGCCACACCTCTCCAGCCATCACGTGTCGATAAGCCTCCCCCTTTGCCATCACGTGCCAATCGCTAGCCGCCCGTTCGGAAAAACTCCGGAAGCTCAAATAGGCCCACTAGCATTTTTTTGCAGTGATTTTGCAGTATGTGCGCTGCTGCTGCCCCGCAGCCGGGGGAGCAGGACTTTTGCTCCCCTCCAGAGTACATCCAACTTCGTCCTCGACGATACTCTGGCCGCCCGAAGTACCCCATCCATCGTCCTGATGGAAATTGGCGCAGACAACCAAATCTAAGCGACGAAAAAGATTGCACTTAGGAGTGCATCTACGACGACTCTGATTCGGATTTTCGCAATCATTTTCACGACAATTTCTACTCAGATTCTGACGACGGGGACGATCACGACTACAGCGATCACGACTACAGTGATCACGACGACTGCGACCTCGAGGACTGCTTTTCTCTGGCAGAAAACTCGCACGAAAGCAACAACATGGCGACTCTAGTACAGCAACCTGAGGATTTACCTCAACAGACTTGCTTTGTGGATGGTAACTTCGCGGACCTAGCCCAAGAAATGGCGAATTACGTCCAAGTTGGCGACGAAGTTTCCGCGCTTATTGAGAAGGATCAAGAGGGCGACGTAAAGAACAAGGACGATGTTCTTAAGAAGATTGTGCTCGCAATCCCATCTCTTCTTTCTGCACCCGAGAAGGAGTTTACGCCCGCATACAATGCACTCTCCTACCTAGTTCTACAGTCAGACAACCCCGAGATGTTCCTACCACGTGTTTGCGACAACCTCATGAAGCCGATTACATCTTCACCCGTGAACGGCACAGGACTCGCTCTCACTGCGCTGAGCAACATTTTCAACATGCTCCCGGTTAAGAACGAACTACGCTACAACGTCTTCATGGCTATTCTTCAATTCCTCAAACATCACAGTATGTTTGATAACCTGAAGGCATTCTTGCCATGTCTTCCCCAATGGTTCATCGACTGGGATATTGATGAGGAGGACCAGCGCAAGCTGTTAATCCAGGTTGCTGAGGTTGCTAGAGAAGCGGGTGACGAGAAGTAAGTGACAAATCCTATACAATCTTTCAGTCCGGACCCAGTCGCTAACCTCTCCTGTAGATCATCCTACGAGCATGTACTGAAGGCTCTGGACACTTTTACCGGAGACGAGATCAAGTCGGAAGAGGCTCAACAGTTGGCCCTTCGTGCTCTGAAGGTTGCGCTTTCGGATCCTTCACACAACGACTTCGCAGATATCTTAGCTGTATCCGCTGTGCAAGCACTTGCAGATTCCCACCCTATCTATTACGACCTGCTTACGATCTTTGCGGAGAAGGATTTTGAGGACTACAAGGAGTTCAATGAAGAACACGAGGGCTTTATCGAGAAGGAGCACTTGAATGGTGCTACGCTAGAGAAGAAGATACGTCTGCTTACTTTCGCCAGTCTTGCTGCTGGAATCCCCAACCGCGAGATTCCCTACGCTGCTATCTCGGAGAGACTGCAAATTCCCTTGGAGCAAGTAGAGTTGTGGACGATCGACGTGATCCGCGCTGGTCTGGTTGAGGGTCGACTGTCGCAGCAGACCAAGGTATTCAAAGTTCATAGAACTACCTACCGTGTCTTCGGCGAGAAGCAGTGGCGTGAGATTGGTGATCGCCTCGATACTTGGAAGGTGCATGTCAAGAACATCCAAGACATCTTGGCAAAGGGGAAAGCCGAGGTGGACGAGAAAGTTAGACGCGACGCTGAGGAGCTTGAGAGACGTATGGCTCAGGCGAATATTGGTGGCTCAGGTGGCCATTCGGGCCCTGGTGGTAGTGGAGGTGGACGCCGAGGCGTTGGTGACCGTGGTGATCGTGCGCCCCGACGAGAGCGAACCGAGGACGATGATTGAATGGCGTGTCATCCATTTTTACGCTTGCGTCTTCGTTCTAAAAACGGTTGCATCCAGGTATGGGGTCCACGGAGTATTTGAACGGTCATGGCAACGCTTTTCTTTTCATGCTTTTTTTGTACTGGGATTAATACGCACCGGCTGGGATGACAATGATGCATCGTGAGGCATCGTGAGGCATCTTGAGGCGTCGTGAGGTATGGGGACGGTTGAGGAGAGCCGGTGCTGTGGGAATTTACTGGGAGAACCACTGGTTTTCCCGGTGTGTAGGAATCGAGCTTGGGACCGGCGGCTGCACACTCTGGGGAATGTCTGTTTTTAGAGGATACGGAAAAGTTCTGAGTGTGCCCTTATGGTGCCGGTACCCTCGCCAAACACAAAGCAAAAGAATTGGATCGTTCTGATCCTCAAGACATTATATTCCTGTCTTTCTATCTCGCCAAGTGACATGCTAATCCGCCTTACCCTGACTCGCCAATCGAGATATGATTAGGAGCTTGATTCGTTCTTCGTCTCATTCCTCGATTTGCCTATCCTTTATTCATCATCGTAATGCATCTTGTCTTTTCTATGAGACCTAAGAGGAACCTAGGTAAGGTGGTTATACCCAGCCAGAAATCTATCTAGAACCCACGACGCCACTTCCTGTCGCTCTCGTATTTCGCTCCGACTGAGCTATATCTATCCGACTTAACAGCTCGCTACTGTATCCCACACCCAGGCCTAACCTTTAAACCCTTTCGCAACACGGCCTCACGCAACGACGTCGTCGCCGAGGCGCTTGGCGAGCTCGGCCTGGGTGGCCACGAAGACCTGATCGGGCTCGGGGGTCGCGTCAACGCGGACGACACGGCCCTGGGTCTCGAAGTAGTCGACGACGGGCATGCTGGTATCGACGAAGGTACGGAAGCGCTTGCGGATGGACTCGGCGTTGTCGTCCTCGCGGCCGCTCGTCTTGCCGCGGTTCAGGAGCCGGCGCTCCATCTCCGCCTCCGGGCAGTCGAAGAACAGGACGAACTTGGCGGGCACCACTGCCTCCTCAAATTTGACCGCCTGGTCTAGCTTCCGCGGGAACCCGTCGATCAGGAACTTGCCCTTCTTAGAAGGGGAAGGGGTTTTCGAGAGGATCTCGCGCATGGCGGATTCTAGTAGTGCGATGGTCACTTCCATCGGCACGATCAGCCCGTCCCGGATGTACTGCCGGATCATGTCGCCGAACTCGCTGTTCGGCCGGTTCTGCTCGGCGCGCAGCAGGTCGCCCGCTGACAGGTGCGAGAAGCCGTAGCGCGCTACCAGGCGCTCGCACTGCGTGCCCTTGCCGGCGCCGGGGCCGCCCAGGACGAAGAGGACCGTGACGTCGTCGGGCGAGAACACCGGCGTGGTGCGGTCCTTGAGGCTGTCGATCGTAGACATTTTGCTTTCCCTCTTTCCTCTTGGATTTGCTGTAGAGTGGGACTTTGAATTTGGATGCTTCGAGGTCTTTTCGAGTTTCGAGCTTCGAGCTTCGTAGGAGCTACGTAGAATGAGACGTTGGTGCCTCTAAGACTACCTGACAGAGCAGCGAGTTAGATATTTCTACGACAAAGCGAACTGAAATAAAGATACAGTTCGACAATGATTAAAAAAGGGGGCACTCACTATAGGAATTTGTTTATTGTTGAGGTCTGGTTAATTCGATGTTACGGCTTAATTTCGTCCGCCTCTCAACGTCCCGCATTTTGATAAGAGGGTCTGGTAACTTTCATGCAAGCCCCTCCTTTTTTTCTATTTCCATCTTAGGTTCCTGAGGTTAGATTGCTACCCGCCTATCGATTACGACCTTTGTCTGAGCGCACACATATAATCTTCTTACAATTTAATATTTCTGGTTAAGTACATGTGGGTTGGTTTTCGATAAGGTTAAGGTTGTCAGGCAGAGGTAAGAGCTTTGCCTTGTGCCATCTTATCTTTCATCTGACTTGAATGCCGAATGGTGATTTAAGGGGTAGGTAGGCTAGTAGGTATCATGTGTATGTTTGCTATAGTACATGTGGCTTTTGGTCTTGTTATACAGCCAAGCTCTGACAAGGCCCTCCATGTCTAAAAGGCCGCTGTTGGTGGATAATACACAGCAGTGGCTTGAAATGGTATCCCTCCTTGGTATTGGAGGAATACCTGATCATAAGGCGGGCGTCAATTACCCTACCCTATCCTCCTTACTGGGGCGTTCCTATAAATCATCTCGTCAATACCCTGACCTATGTCAATTTGGTCTCATCCCTTCGAAGCTCCGGAACAAGGTACAGGTGGATATCGGTACAAGTTGAGACACTCACCTGCTCGAGGCCCTTGACTTAATCATGAAGACGTAACCCGCCGTTCCCAACCCGATAATCGCCACGAAGGGCCAGAACTTGACTGCGTTGTTAGGCCCTCTTGGAGGCTGCGTGCTGTATGTCCGCAACGATGATGATGTAAAGGTAGCAGGCTTTCGAAACCGGGAGAGCGACGTAGGCCGCCGCAGCAGCCGCTGCGTGTTGGTTGTGATACCCGCCATTGGGTGTAAGTAGATTTGGGGGCGAACCTCTCGGTTAACGGCTTCGAGGATGATACCTATGCGGGTCTGTTACTGGTCGCCGAGGAGAAAAGCTTTTTCGCTGTGATACTCCTGAGCCCTGCGAGCTTTCAATTTTGCGCCGCAATATTAACGAAGCTCAAGCTGTTGCTTTTCCAAGATGGCAGAGCTCGCAGAGCTTTACCTAGACCGGCCCACCATCAGTCGATTGACGGTTGGGCTGTACAGCTGCTCGCCAACCGGCGCCCAGCCGACAATATATAGCAAACATAAATGACGATTACTTGCACTGCCACTTACCATAGTCATACAGCCATGTATTGTACTTATATGTATTTAATATAAACTGTTTCCATGAGTATTTGTATACGTGTAGCCACCTCCAGTTTGCAAGGTACCTAACCCATTGTGCTAAGGCTGGCTAGCTCAGGCCTCCCGCTCGCCTTTGAACGGCCTGCGCCTCCGGAACAGACCATCCCCGTGTTTGCGTCCGATAGAGACACGAGAAATGCTGCTCCTCTTGGCCAGGTTAACACGTTCATGCGGCTCTGATCAACAAGCAATCCCTTTTCTGTGGGAACATGCAGTGCGACGGTAAATATCAACCACAGCCTCCAAGGCGCCGCCCTTGGAAAGGATTCGGGATTTGCTGCTCAGCCCAGCTATCTAGATTTCCCCGTATCACATAAACACCTTGTATTTGGGGTCTATGTAAGTGCGGGTCGATCCGCCAACACGTAGCTATTGGTACCTTAGGTAGGCATGTAGTCATAGTAGATGATGAGCAAACAAGCAAGCCGACGATGAACTAGGCACAAGGCAATACGAAGGCATATTTGAATTTTGATATCTTATTGATTGACGATATGGAATAGTCAAAGAAAATCTGTACAGGTGTATCACTGTGGTGTGTTAGATAAATTATAATAGTATAAAAGGTTTGCTTGTTCCATCCCCGAGGTATAATATCCCAAAGTTCACGCCAATATCCCAAACATCATACACCCACACAGAGAGATACCATAATCCTCGAGAACGCCGCTTAAGAATTGTTCAAGTTGGAGAGAGAGGGAGGGAGGTCGTCAGTTTCTTTCGTCTGTTCCTAACAGAATCCTTACAAGTCGTTCATTGGCGTATGATAGTAGAGAATATAGCGCGTGACGAAGGGAATCCGTAAAACATTCGACGTGACCTCCTTTTTTTCTTCCAGCTCAGCTGAACAAATGAAAATTAGATATATTTAGAAAGAGAATAACGCTTGTCCAACGACCCGATCACCGCGCGTGGCTGAAACTCGTCTGACCTGCCGGCGGGCTCTTAATCGCCGCGTCGGCGTAGGCTCCGGGGATAGGCACTGCATCGTACTGTACCTCGCCAGGTGCGACGGGACCATGTGCGTTCATGTTAGAGCCAGAGCCAGAGCTAGTGCTGGGTGCATTGGGACTTGTGGGCGTTCGGAAGCCGCTTGAGCCGAGCTTGGGGGTGGCAGATGGGGCCTTGGTGGGCGGGGCCTGCAGCTTGAAGGTCTTCTCGGTTGGCTTGGGCGCGGGCGCCAGTGCGGATGTCGCGAAGGCAGACTGCGGTTCGGCTGCTTGGACTCCCGGTGCGAATGCGTTACCCTCCTCGATGTCTGATAGGGACTTGTAGGCAGAGGGCGGGAAGCGCGGCGACATCGCGTACTGCGAGAAGGATGGGGACTTGGGACCGAAGCCTGGCGTGTTGGGTGCCGACTGAGATCGCAGCTGGGCAAGGTAGAGGTCGGACCTAGCGCGGTCTCGCAAGTCCATCGACTTGGCTAGGCGTCGCTTGGTGTAGTAGCGGTAGAAGACGATGCTGTATAAAATGATCGTGATTACGTCAATCACGATCTCGATGATGATACAGATCAAGGCCCAGTTCTGGAGTCGGCAGACTAGTTCGTAGTCGACCTTCTGCGAGAAGAGATCGGAACGGTGGTTCTGGACACAGGACCATCCCCACAGATCTTGGTTGCCACTGTTGTTCCTTGTGAATTGCAAGACGCCCGCGGCGGCAGCCCATAGAATCACAGATACAATGAACCAGCCAACCGCGAATAGTGTGTAGTAGACACCAACCTTCTCGGCGCGGTGGTGGCCGCCACGGCAGTATCCGACGAAGATGAGGATGCAGATAAGGAGATTGGTGCAAGCAACACTCAAGACGAGGATCTGGGGCCAGGTGTTCGTGCCTGTTGACCATGCCGGCAACCCGTTCTGTGCTGGTAGGGACCTGGTGGCGTGGAAGATGGCGAAGGAGGAGGAAAGCATAGCTAGGATGATGGCGCTGCAGCTAAAGCTGACGCCTCGAAGAGCGAACTTGGCCATTCGCACCTTTGTCTTGATACCCTGTAGTGTGTGTTAGCGTCATGCTTTATGTCTATACTCAATCACGATGCAACATACCAGATCCTTCTTCTGCTCCTTCTCGGTAGATAGTTCTCGCTTTTCTAGGATCTCCTCTTCCCTGAAAGTCGGGCTCAGGGGGTTCTCGAATTTCCGTCCTGGTGTGCCTGGAATCTTCATCGCGCTCTTCAGGGGTGACTTCGGCGTCATCGGCATGTTCACTGCTTGAACGCTCGAGTCGTCGTTGATATATCCAAATCCAACATCCGCCGGCTGAGGCTGGGCTACCTGTGACCTCACATCTCTTCCAAACGGCATACTCCTCGGCTCCACTGGCGAGTGGACTGTAGTGGCTTCTGCGAATCTCGGTGTCCTCGGTGGCTTAAGTGACGATGAGGTAGATGTAGAGCCCGTAGACGATTTCCGCGAGGGTGTTAGGTTAAGGGCGGAGGGCCGCCTTCTGTCATCTTGCGGTGCCATTGTGCTGTGATGTGATGTAAAAAGAGAGGAAGTGAAGGAAAGGACGAGACCCAGTCAATGCGTCGAGACTACTATATGTTCGTGTGGCTTCAGGAATAGAGTCTATATGTATACGTATAACCCAAGGATAGGAACGAAGCAATATGAGAATAAATTCAGAGAGACCAGCTACCGAGAGAAGAAGTATTCTCGAGCTGGGTAGCTGGGGGAGGCGGACGTTTTGAGTAGGCGCCGCAGCAGATTACCACCACCTTATTCGGCCGTCTCTGAGAATGTTCTGCATGGGATTGTTAGTCAATGGGGCTACATGAGATGCAATGGGATCGCTCACGGTGGGCCGGGGGTAGGAAATCGACCGAACCCACGCCTCTGATAGGGCGGCTAGGACAACCCCAATATCCAAGTTGTACGATCAAGAAAAATAGACGCCCGTAGGTAATGAACTGGCGCTGAGCACTTGCTGGGTTGTATCGGAACTCCCAGATCAACGTGTCAACGTCGATTAGATTCTGACGGAACAAGTCACAGACTTCTGATACCAAACTTCCTGACTAGGTAGAAACACGAAAGGGCGAGAGTCTTGTAGAGACGAAAGACGAAGCTGACGAGGAGACATACAGAGACAGCTGAGTATATGAGAGAGCGGAGGGGCAATGCTCTCCGTTGGGACACCAATACTCAGAAACGACGATACCTTTGCTACTACGGAGATACATGTCGAAAGATGGATTTTCGTAGGAAAAGCCACCCGCCCTTACAGGCCAGGAGGTATCCAGACACATTGTCATGTACAACCTCTACAATCGCCAAGTAGTCGTTGCACCCAACTGCCTCTTGGGTGCAGAGCTGGGCGATAATTGGGTGTCCCCGACATGGCAAATTTACGAATGAGGTTAAGGACAAGGCATGGTCATGCCAGGGACCCTTCCCGGACGAGCGCAAAGATGGGGAGGACAAAATGTGGTTGGGTGCGTTGGAGGAGCCGGCGCGATTCTCCCTAGACGCTCTCGTCAACCCCTGTCGAAGATCTGCCGACTTGATAGGCGGATGGCCCCCCATGTAGGACCCGTGCCAAATGCAAGCTAGAACATGTAGCCAATCAGCAGCTGTAGAGGCGTGATTCCGCACGACACGATGCATGGGACAAGGTTGTGCCTGGGCGGTAAACCTCACCACCACATTGAACAGTGAAAACAACCGGCCCCAGTCGGACTTCGAGTCCCGGCCATTTCTTTCCCTTGCTCGTACCCGTACCTTAGTCAGGCCTTTTTGTCGCTGCAGAAGCCCAAGCAGGGTTGTAGGAGTAAAGTGGTGCGTACAATTGCCCTAACCCTCTTGTCAAACGATATCTACCCAGGCATATCGATCGTGAAAGATAGTAGTGACGGGGGTGGTCGCGTGTAAGCCTTGGCTATCAAGACGCATGGAACCGTAAGCTGATGGCTACATAGTAAAGAACCTGTTTTTAGCACATAATTTAATCACTCGAATTGCGCATTTTGGGGGAAAATAATCGGGAGGGTGGTTGTCGTGATGTGGATGTAACCCAACAGCGAAAAGCCTGTCTCCCCTGCCTCACCCCCGCCTCTCCCCCAATAGAATCGACCGCAGGGACGGGAATGTAGGCCAATATCTGATGAATCTGCATGCCATCCATGTTACCGTTACCGCACCGAAACTAGTTCCACCGTTCCACCTCGACACACCTCGACAAAATGCAAAATGTGCTGCCAAGGACTCGGGCGGCTATTTTTAGCGATTTTTGCAGTCATGGCCAATGGGTTACTTTGTAAATTGCCTGGATAGCCGTAATTTCTGCTATATATGCCGCTCGTGAGACCACACTTACACGTTCTAGATGACATACTAGTGTGTCTCTAGTTGGTGATGCTCTCATCAACATGTCCGTTTCCGTCCTTTCGTCTACTAGAATAGATTTCGAAGACACCATGTAACCTACACCGGACAAGAATCATGGTAGGGCTGCAGATGAATAGATTGATATAGGTAGTCGACCATGAGCTCCTATATAGGTTGATGTTATAGCCTTACTTTAGGTTGACTTGTGATCGCCTCCGGTGAGCAGCAGTAGCCTCGTTGAATTGTCTAAGAATAGGATTTCTTCAGTGATGGAGGGTTGATAAGATAGATGTTATAGTCTGAAAATAAGTTCGATATTGATTATCATTCTTGGCCAGGAGCATTGATGCTGTAGTGTTGCTATTGCGAACTTGCCGAACTAGATACTGATAATCTGAAGCGAGCCTAAGTAAGCAAGGTAATCATACTCCCTCATTTTGACTTTCATCACGTATCACAGCGAGGAATGATAGAGCGAAAGAGGAATTAGGATAGAAGCAGTTTGGATTATGACATGCCTCTCAAAAAAATCTACGAATAAAAAAAGTTGAACAGCAGTTATTAAACTAGAAGATTCATATAACAGCGCGCTGGGACTATGTAATAAAGAGGGTTATGTTAGAAAGTGGTAGCTTTTCTGCCCAATATATCCGCTTTTGCTGCTAGGCATTAAACCGAAGTATCTGAGCTGGTGGTTTGCCCCTCATTCCTTATCTTATCAGCGCATACAGCAGAGGAGTCATACACAATTCTCGAAAAAAATACCAAACTCCATTGCCTAAACGTCATTTTTCGAGCCTTTGAGCACCTCACCTAAGCAATCTCCCGTGCAAACGCCGACATCTGAATCAGTAAAGAGATACATCTCCATTCAAACGATCTATCGACTTAATACCGAGACTTCAGCACACAATGTCCGCGCCCGACAAGTTTGGCAACGACATCGAGTCTGAGTCGGACTCTGGCAATGAGTCTCTCCACGACCTCGACGATGGCATTGAGGAGCTGGACCAGAAGCCCCTCAAGTCGGCCATGAAGAAATCCCCCATGACCGCTCCTCCTCCCGTCGAGCGACCTCATCTTCCTCCCCAGACCGATCCGAAAGACCTTGAGCTTGGCTCCCTAACCCCGCTCACGCCCGAAATTATCGCGCGACAAGCAACTATCAACATTGGCACCATCGGCCACGTCGCTCACGGAAAGTCCACCGTTGTAAAAGCTATCTCCGGTGTCCAGACGGTTCGATTCAAGAACGAGCTGATCCGAAATATTACCATCAAGTTGGGATATGCAAACGCCAAGATCTACAAGTGCGACAATCCCGAGTGCCCCAGGCCTGGATGCTACAGGAGTTACAAGAGCGAGAAGGAGGTAGACCCCCCGTGCGAACGTGATGGATGCAGCGGCACATACAGATTATTGCGCCATGTCTCGTGAGTTTTATCCAATATCATTAGGCCATATCATACATACTAGGACTCGAGTACTAATATGATAATACTTAGCTTTGTGGATTGCCCTGGTCACGATATTCTCATGAGCACTATGTTGTCCGGAGCCGCAGTCATGGACGCTGCACTACTACTTATCGCCGGTAACGAATCCGTACCGCAGCCTCAGACTTCAGAACATCTTGCAGCCATTGAGATCATGAAGTTAGATAAGATCATCATTCTTCAGAACAAGGTTGATTTGATGCGGGAAGAAGCTGCCCAACAGCACTACCAGTCCATTCTCAAGTTCGTCCGCGGAACTCCTGCCGCCAAGTCGCCTATTATCCCCATCTCTGCACAGCTGAAGTTCAACATCGATGCTATCAACGAGGCTATCGTCAACACTATTCCTGTCCCCATTAGAGATTTCACCCAGGAGCCGCATATGATGGTCATTCGATCATTCGACGTCAACAAGCCTGGTGCTGAGATCGAGGACTTAAAGGGTGGTGTCGCTGGTGGCAGTATCTTGCACGGTGTGTTGAAGTTGGGTGATGAGATTGAGATCAGACCGGGTATTGTCACTCGAGACGATAAGGGTGCTCTACAGTGTAAGCCCATCTGCAGTCGTATCGTATCCCTGAACTCCGAATTCAACGACCTGAAGTATGCCGTTCCCGGTGGTCTGATCGGTGTTGGTACACGTATCGACCCCACACTCTGCAGAGCCGATCGTCTGGTTGGTTTCGTTCTTGGTCTCAAGGGTCGTCTGCCTGCGATCTATAGTGAGATCGAGGTCAACTTCTACCTCTTGAAGAGGCTTCTCGGTGTCCGCACTGCAGATGGCAAGCAAGCCAAGGTTGCTAAGCTGGCCAAGAACGAAGTCCTGATGGTGAACATTGGATCTACTTCAACTGGTGCCAAGGTCGCTGCTATCAAGCAGGATGCTGCTAAGCTATCCCTGACCAGTCCTGCTTGCACAAACTTGGGAGAGAAGATCGCCCTTAGCAGACGTATTGAGAAGCACTGGCGTCTCATTGGTTGGGCTACTATCACAGCGTAAGTTCTGCCACTTGCACATAAAGAGTTGTACTCGCTAACAGATCAATATAGTGGTGTTACGCTTGAGCCAACGGAATCGTGAAGCTAAGACTGAATCTCTGACTCTACGAAGAAGCATTCAAGACGCTTGTGTTTTTGTTACATGCATTTGGAGACGCAGAACCAACTGGGTTGGCCCGAGCACGGAGTTACGATATCGGAGGAAAACGACCCCTGGGATCGCATCGCAGGAATACGAAATAATCGTTGAGCGAAGGCAACCGGAGGTTAAAAGTTAAGTCTTCGAAAAGACCATGTACTTAGGCGATCATCATGGAGCAAATGGGATCAAGATGAAAAAAAGAATCTACGTACTAGCAGTGCCGTGCAATCTTGATTTCTGGTTGTTCTCGCCAATGCTATTAGTAGCATCCATCTACCTAGAATACTTATTGATTGATGTAGCATTTCGGGATGAAACTCAACCTTATGATCCCAATGTTTGTAAATTATAGTATAATGCTTATAGCGTAGCTCTAATTTGTCTGACATATTTACCAGGTGATAATCAGTAACTTCAAGCTGGACACGGAGAACCCCATCGCATCGGAAAGTCTAGGTAGGGCATTGTCAATGCATTTTATATTACTATGTGGTATGATGCTTCTTCTTTACTTCCTAGTTTTTCGGGCGTGCTTCACCAAGTTTTCTATTACTCCCTCGAACGCCTCCCTGTCCCCGATCTTCTCGTCGGTTCGCTTCTTCCAGTATTCGAGCACGTCCTTTGCTAACACCTCCATATCTTGCAACTTCTTCACGTGTTGCTTAAGTTCTAGATCAGTCATTCCGGCTAATGCCTCATCGGTAGTCGTGCATAGCTGCTTTGCAGACACCAGATCCAGCTCGGGCGCTTCAGACTGTCCTTTCCGTCGCTTTGAACCCGACCTTAGCTTCTCTTTGCCTTGGGAATCCACAGAAAGGGATGAGTTATTATCCGCGTCCGGCTTCCTGAGCCGAGATACAGAACGAGAATCTTCCGATGTGCGCAGAGATCCATTAGATGTGATACGGTGTATGGATGGAAGCACAAGCTTCTTTTGCTTCGAAGCTGGTAATATCTCGTCTAGATCCACCGGTACACCAAGAGATACTAAGAACAGACGTCGAATGCGGGATCGAATCCAATCAGGGGGTTGAAGTGGTGGCGGGGCTGCGAGTTGTGACCAGAGAGAGGCGCTTCTGGGGTTAAAAAAGATAGGGTTATCCTTAGGAGGTGATGGTAGGGCTGGGAGGTCTTGTACGTCAGGAGAGAACAAAGCATCCATGTAAGGCTCTGTCGCAGATAATATGTCTTCGGAATCAAGACCGTCAAGGTCTAATATTGGCTAACAGGAAACGATGTCAGCATATTTATGCGGCTACCTAACGAGGGTCCTAAACATACAAATGAAGGTGCTGGGACTTGGGGCTGAGGAGCAGACACAGAAGTTGATTCTGCCGCCGCCTCAGCCGCCTGAAAGCCATCGTCGAAGTCGCCAAAATCAGCGTCCTCGTCACCCTCTTCAAAATCGTCAAAGTCGTCGCCAAAATCGTCATCGTCATTGTCATCAGCGTTTCCGCCGCCGCCACCAAAACCGCCTATAGGCTTTGCTGCCGACGATTTTCTCCGCCGATGTGGCACTGGTGACTTGAGTGAGGGGGCTACAGCCGCGTGATCTACGGAGGGCAGGGTCAATGGCACTGGGTAGTCTAGAAGGACTTGGCTGCCGTACCAGTTGCTTCCCTGCTGGTGTCAAGCGAGGAAGGGGTCGGGTTTGCTTCGCCGGTGCCGTCTGGCTTGCGAATAAAGTCTGGTGCAGCATCTGCTTGGCGGAGATCCTCGTGATAGCGGTGTGTTGAAGACCCAGGTGTATCTGCCGCTTCATCCACTACAGTCTTTGGAATCGGATGGCCACCAGGTGTCAAGGGTCTGTCTGGTGAAATAGACTCTGGCTTTTTGTCGTGGACTATAGCAATCTCGTCTGGTGTGGCATCCTGTGTCCGCTTCTTATAAGCATCCGTGCCAGGAACTTCGCCGTAAGATGGTTCGTCATCCACTTTCTCGACTCGTGTCCTGGGAATCGGCGAGGCAGACCCAGGGCTGTTTCTAGGAGAGGATTGTGCATCGGAGAAGTGCTCGTCGGTATCGGAGGAGGCTGAAGGGGGATTGTTAGTCAAGAAGAATGAGCTGGTGTGAGATTTGAACCGTACCGAGTTCGTGGGCACCTGGGTCCTCTGTTCCTTGCCTCTCTGGGGCCTCGAGGCTAGCGGTGCTGGCCCTTCTTTCTTTGGACATGGCGAGAAGGAATCAGGTAACAAACTGAGAGCCTTATGACTTAGGTCAGAGTTTCCAATGCGGCGTGGAAATAAAAGGTGATTATCACTGTGTGGTCTCCCTTGTAAATAACTGTAGGGTTGGTCTGAGGGGTAGGTAAGACAGGTTGATAGATTATAAGGGAGAAGAGGGTAAAAGAGACCAATGGGTCGAAGATATAGATCTAAGGAAAGGCTGTACGATCTGTTAAAAAAGGATGTGAGGTGGTGGATTATCTCTTCTGTTGTGCTGCCCCTTGAGCTGAGGTAATACGTAGAGATCGAGACCACAGTCCAAGGATCGGAGACATGTGTTCTAGACTTGGGACGGTTGGATAACTTGGCAGCTTGGTGGGTAGGTTTAGGTGGTACAGGCGCAGAGGCGGTATCAGCATCAACGATTAGATAACAAAGCTGCCCAGCCCCAATCATGTGTTTTAATTGCTCCTCCAAGTGCTGTGGCTGAAGCTTTATGAAAATGTAGGTACGTACCGATCGTACTTATGCCGATACCCATATGAGCGTGACCCGTGCGCAGCAGCTACCCGCACACAGAACAAAGCTAGTCGCGTCGAACTCTCCTTGAAGCTTGTCGCGCAAAAAATGGTTGGTCTGGGCTACAGACACCGAACAAAAAGATACTAAGACAAGCAGGTAAAAACCTACACACTCAGTCCCCCATATCATCTGACCGACAGTAGTAAACAGTTACTTACTTCTGTAACGGCCTAGCAACTTTTTAAAGCGATATTCCGTCATCCATTATCGGGTTTGCGCTCAGCCTCCGACGCATCTAAACGTCGGCACCCAAGCCTTTATTGCCCTTAACTTCTCCCGGGTTGACGATGAGTGCAGGTTGGTAAACGACAAAACGTAGCTAATTGCACATACCGTCACATTCCAACGGGCAAACCTACATTAGGCGGATTCAATCCACCCCCTTCCAACCCGAAACCCAAGCCGTATACATCCCCAACCACGCAATGTCGTCGCTTTTCGGCAATACAAACACGACGGCCCAATCCAACAATGCCACCACATCCAGTGCGCCCGCGCCTGGCGGTTTGTTTGGTTCCTCCACCCCTACTTCATCGGGAGGTCTCTTTGGTGGCTCTACCGGCACACCTAGCTTCTCTTTTGGAAACTTAGGCGGAAGCAGTACTCCTGCAGCTGGTGCCTCGTCGACCACCCCGACTACCGGTATGTTTGGAAATACGGGGCCAAAACCAGAATCAAGTCCAATGTTCGCAGGGGCAACCAAAACACCCACAACTACTGCAGGTGGCGGAGGATTGTTTGGCGGCTCTCAAACACCTGCCTCGAATCTCTTCGGCAGTGCTGCGAAACCTGCTCAGTCTACTAATTTGTTTGGAAATACTGGTTCGACACCAGCTTCGACTGGCGCGAACACTGCGTCGTCTTCAGCTACTGCAGGTGCTCCGGGTGGACTATTCGCACAGAAGACGAACAATTCTTCGACGCCAGCTATAACCACCACACCCGCACCTCAGCCCGGCGGACTTTTTGCTGGCAACAACGGCGGCCCTACTCTTTTTGCTGGCGTGAACACGAGCCACACACCAGCAAGTAATTCTGCTTCGCAATCAACAACGCCCTCAAAACCCATGTTCGCCCTCAACTCGACGACTCCTGCGGGAGCTCCCCCGTCTAAACCTGGTCCCCCGATGTTCAGCGCCGGAGCCCCAGGCGGATCTCTCTTTCCATCCCAATCAGGTACTCAGAAGGATGGCCAGTCCGCCAGCAGCTTATTCGCAAATGCCGGCGGCTCAACGCAAGCTTCGACTTCGACAACAAACAAGCCAGAGTCTTCTGCACCACCCTCAGGCGCTTCGCTCTTTCAAAATGCCGGTCAGCCCACGAACCAAAGCACATCCCTCTTTGCAGGGGCAAAACCTGCAGAGAACTCTTCTGCGCCGGGAGGATTCTTCGGCGCGAAGCCCGCAACTACACCAAGCGGTAGCACGACACCTAACACAACTACTTCGCTTTTTGGACAACAACCCGCTAAGCCTGCCGAGGCGCCCTCAGCTACACCCAATCTTTTCGGAGGAGCGGGAGCTGGTGCCACGGCAGCCATGCCAACTAACACTTCTTCGTTGTTCTCTGGTGCGGGTAACGCTTCATCTACACCGACTAGCGCTGGTGGCTCTGCCACCCCGGCGACAACGCAGGCTGGTGGATTCACGTTAGGTGGCATTAAGTCCTCAGATGCTGCCTCCACGTCTGATAAACCTACACCTCAGAGTTCAATGTTTAATCTAGGAAAGCCACCCGCAGCTACAGCTGCGGAACAGCCTAAACCTACGTCTAATCTCTTTGGTAATGCTGCATCGACCGCGGCACCAGGGACTACATCAACTGCAGCACCCACCCTAGGCCTTGGATCAACCGCATCTACTACGACTGCTCCGGGCACGGCTACGCCTAACGCAACAGCTCAGGGTACAAACCCTTTGTTTGGTGCATCAAAGGCCACCCCCTCAACAGAGAACGTGGCAGCCCAGCCTACTGGAGGCGCCAATACATTAGGTGCTTCAACGGCGGGCCCTACTTCGTCCATGGCACGCCTCAAGAACAAGACAATGGATGAGATTATTACTCGCTGGGCTACAGATCTCTCTAAGTATCAGAAGGAATTCAAAGACCAGGCAGCTCAAGTAGCTCAATGGGACCGTCTCCTTGTTGAGAACGGAGAGAGGATTCAGAAACTTTATTTGGAAACCTTCGAAGCCGAGAAAGGCAGTCGCGAAGTTGAGCGACAACTTGTCGGTATCGAGAGTCAGCAGGAAGAACTGGAGGCGTGGCTGGATAAATATGAGAGCGAGGTCGATGTGATGTTTTCTAAGCAAATCGGACATGGCGAGCAGCTTGCAGGGCCCGACCAGGAGCGCGAGAAAACCTACAAGCTTGCTGAGAAGATTACCGAGAGACTGGACGACATGGGTCGGGATCTGACCAAGATGATTAAGGAGATCAACGACATCTCAGGCTCGTTGAGTAAGGGTAACAAGCCCGATGATCCGGTAAGTTGTATCTATATAGTGCTCTCTAGGGATATCTGCTAACTTCCACGCAGCTGAGCCAAATCGTTCGCGTTCTCAACGGACACCTTACACAGCTTCAGTGGATTGATACCAATGCCGCCGCGCTTCAAGCCAAGGTTGCAGCAGCACAGAAACAAAGCAGCACGGTTGGCAACCAATACGGTGGCCCGGAGCAGGACAATGTAGATAGTTTCTACCGATCCTACATGGGACGTCGATAGGTTGAGACGTTGGTAGGGACAAAATAGCGGAGGTCGTAGGGCTCGCTGTGGATAGTGATCAAGCTTACGAAAGGGGGCAATTTCTGTTAGATGAAAGTTTGGTGTATGAGCACAGGGAAAAAGAACATGCACATCATTCGAGATGACACGGGTCAAGGAATGCATTCAGGATGAGGAAAAAAAATCCCAGGAAAGCATACTATGATAGGAGACGAGAGTTTAATTCTCAAGGTAGCAACACGACCACAATGCACAAAAACGAGTGCAATTGGGCCTACGTATGTACAGTAGTAGACATGTTTAATGAGACGGCTAAAGGGCAAATCTGGTTTTCGAGATGCTTTGTAGTAACCACGAATAACTCGCGCGCGTTGATGCTAGGCCGTCATATCTTAACGACGTAATCATCGACTGCGGAGCTTCGGACCTCCTTCTCTTACAATCGAGCACTCAATTTAATTGTGCTCGCCACCTTGCTCCTTGGTCAACTCGTCACTATAGTGGTAAAACGCCTTTGTTAGCCTCTATCTGGAAATTGGTGAAAGGATCATATGGATCAAAACTCACATATGGTCGGACAGCTTTTTGAGGTGATCCTGCTGCTCGCGGAGCTTCTTGCGCAGCTCGAGCAGCTTCTCCTTCTCACGCTGGCGGATGGTGTAGTCCTCGTTGGCCTTCTCGCGCTTCTGGAAGGCGTCACTATAATAACCCCGTCAGCATTTCTTTATTCGTTTCATCTTCCCCGTCTTTTCTTGACTTTTGAAACATCCGACATTGCGCATAAATATCCGATAGTTATTTTTCCACCTCTTGTTCTCCGGCTCACGCTATAGCGAGCTAAGAGAAGTGGCTCATCTCATTTTCCCATCGATATTCACAGCGGGGTGTGGTCGGTGACGTAGGAAAGACGAATAAACGTACCCTTGGCCGCCTAAGCTGCCCACGTTCCTCGTAGCACCGGTATCTCCTGCAGACATGGCACGGATGGTTGTTGAAAATGCTCGGCGGGACGAAGCGATGGCTAGGCCGCGGGAGGGGATCTTGGTCAGAGTTTGGCGGTACATTTTTTGGTGTCTTTTTGAAGGACGATCTATAACAAGGCCTAAATGAAGGATGCCAGGTTCTATTAGTACCTCTAGGTTGATTGGAGAAACAGCGCGAGTCACGGGGTGATATGGGAAGTCAATTCGTACCTTGTGAGCTCTTGGATTGGTTTGTTGTAGTTGCGTGGTGTGATGGGTCTCGGGATTGAGGCACTTCCAAAGTTGGAGTGGGTTGTCGGTCGATTGGAAAGCTCCAGCTCCCCTATGAAGTCAATGGGGGCTAAGCTATCAGATTTCGGCGGGAGGAGACGGGGCGCACGGGCCACCGACGGAACGGAACTCCCCTAAAAGCCGTCTCTACTGGGTTTTCTACGAGGGTACTTCAGCTCAGGCCATAAAGGCCCATAACATCATCAGTGATCAGTGATCACGCCAAAAAGAGAGAATTTCCAGCGGAATGGAAAGGCTCATTCTCTACCTCCACCACGCCATCCCCCATGTGGTCATCTGATCACTTGCATTCGTAACTGAATTTTGCCTTACCACTGGAGGCTTGCCGCGTAGCATGACAGGATAAAACTGACGAAATCTACATTACTTTCCCTTGAATTTACGATATAGATGAAATATCTACAATATACTACGGTCTATACCGATATATCGCCTTCAAGTTTAATCTTCTTCTACTTTGTCTTGATGTCGTTAAGGTTAAGTTTGCATTTTGCACACCGGTAATGATACCTAAGATCGCTGCGTTTGGGTCTGGCCAGGCTTTCAGCTCAGCTAACAACTACGAGAAAAACGAGTAGTGGTGGGTATCGTGAGCCTCGAGTTTGGCGGGGTAGGTATCAACAAGTACAGGAAGATTAGCATACATAGCATGCCTAAGGTTTCAAACAAACGTGGTGAGGCAAGTTCCTCTTCAGGCTCACCCTGAAAAAGTCGGGGCAGACAAATGCTTGGCAATGCGTGGGCTAGTTTTTCCTTTCCCCTCTAGGTCTAAGGACGTTCCATTTGCCCAAGGGTATTTCTCCCTTCTTTCTCTCCCCTTGGATCTTCTTTTCAGGCCAGGGCGATTTTGCATTGACGATAGCCCAGACGAATCGGACAAATCATATTTAGTTTGGCGGCAGCCGGCACGGGAGTGGTCCCGAATCAGAAGAGCCAGGCAGCACGGTGCCATGGTGCATATGTAAGGTGTATGTAGGCGTGAGCTATTTGGGGCTGCAGATGTTGACGTAAATCGAAATTCGTTGCCCCTATCGCCCAGTCAATGTATGTATGGTAGTATCCTATCCAGATGGAACGCATAGAACGCATCAAAATCCAGTCCAGTGTCTCTTGGATGCGTCTGAAAACAATAGAAATGAGTGGCTCGTGCTAGGGAGCCCGCCTTGAATTGTCGTCCAGGAATGTGATTGGCTCACTTGCCTATGGACCCTATCTCGGTGACTCTGAGACATCGAATATGATTATGGGGTCATTTGAATGCCCTTTCTATAATGAGGATCGCTAGACAGTGATGATTGCAGCTGAATAGGAGATATCAGGGGCAAACTAGCTTAACCAACCTCGAAACATCTACACCTTACATATACCGTTTCCGTGCAGAGGGCAGGCCAATATAGAAGTTTAATATCACCACTAGCAGTCAGGTGTCCTACATTGGAGATTAGCGAGTACTTGTGTTATCCGCCACAATACTCGGGGTACAAGTGTCGTGAGGTAGTACTAGTACCTGGATTTCCGATATATATACCTAGCACACCAAATAGTATTGGAACTGACGTAGGAGAGGGCATGAACAAGGGGTAAGGAGCATTGAATATTAAATCAGATATGAGGATAGCCATAGAATGGCTTCACTCACCCAAATCACAAAGGCGACATGTCAAGAAAAGCAAAAGAAAAAAAAAATCCCCAAAAGAAACCTTAGCAGTACCTTCGGTCTTGTTTTTTATCAGGAGCCTACAATGAGGTATGATGCTAATCATTTGAGGTGCTAAATGTTTAGATTTGAGGATGACCCTTTCTTTTTGAAGCCTTGTTTTTTTTCCATTGTCAAATGATGCGTTGCTTGCTGCCAAGTTTACGGACACTGTATGTTGTGGCTCACTGGCTCAAGAAGCTCTGGCAAGTTAGGCTCGTATGTAGAGGGAACTAGGAGAGGTACTGGTAAATAATTGGCAAAATTGAGTTCCAGACATGACGTATCATGTATAAACCTTTGTGAGTGGCGTACCGGGTACATTGCGTTCACCTAATAGGGCACCTAACGCATTCAAACCAGCCACTGGACACTGTCATGCAGCGGGTCTGTACCTGAAAGTTAGGTACATGTGTGTACCGCCCTGCCGCCCACCCCTCCCCACGCAATAAACCAAGCAACCTGTCGCTGGGCACCTCTTCTACCACTTTCCCCTTCACCTCCAGGCTCCTTCTACCAACAAAATCGCAGCCACTGCACACTTCGTCGACACAAAACTCTCCCAAAACTTTTGCTCTCCCATATTCCACCAAAATACAACACCACCCTATCTTCTACTCTACCTTGTCGTCGCGCTTTACTTGTGCATCCTTCTAGCACAAGTTATTCCTTCGCCAATCCAAACCCGAACAAAAGGTATGTCGCCCTTTATCCATCACTGCATTCCCCTTATTTTCCCATGGCTGCGTGCACCTGTGATCATGTTCCTTGGCCTGCTACCCTGAGTCCCGCCTTACACTTTCGTCATCGCCTACATCACGACCGCCTCCTGCCGCCAATACACACGACAACAAGCCCATCAGCCACCAAAAGCGATTCGTCTTTTGTATCAATTCATCCTTGCGACGATATCTACGCCTATTCATTTACCTCTGCCACGCGCGTTCCCCAGCAACACCCACTGGCGCAAACCCCACCGACTGCGGGGGGGTCTTCGACTGCTTCACCGTAACAACCCTCGAGCCTCTCGGGCGTCGCTAGCAACCCATCGCGTCTCCTCGGATCAGGTCGTAAACACGCAAACATTTTCTCTGGTGCTGTCTACAGATCCTCAGCTAAACAGTCACCCCACAACATTCTGCAACACTGCACTTCCTTCTTCCCCCTGTTTCGCCCCTCTTCCACACCGCATTTGACTTCGCGTTGTGGCCAAATACAAAAACAGTGCAAAATTAGAACTGCAACTAATCTCAACATTCTCTACCAGCTCTATTCATACCAAATCTCCCACATCATCAAGATGGGTCACGAAGATGCCGTGTATCTCGCCAAGCTAGCCGAGCAGGCTGAGCGCTACGAGGGTATGTGATATAATTATGATTGCGAGGCCCCCGCAACGTGCCACATCTAACTTTGTCGTTATCAGAGATGGTCGAGAACATGAAGATCGTCGCCTCTGAGGACCGTGATCTTACTGTCGAGGAGCGCAATCTCCTGTCCGTCGCCTACAAGAATGTCATCGGTGCCCGACGTGCTTCGTGGAGAATCGTTACCTCTATCGAGCAGAAGGAGGAGTCCAAGGGCAACTCGTCTCAGGTTGGCCTGATCAAGGAGTACCGACAGAAGATCGAGGCCGAACTTGCCAAGATCTGCGACGATATTCTCGACGTCCTGGACCAGCACCTCATCCCGTCCGCCAAGTCTGGTGAATCCAAGGTGTTCTACCACAAGATGTATGTTTTACTGGTCTTTTTGATATTGTAGCCCGACATGTTTGCTGACTTCTTATCAGGAAGGGTGACTACCACCGTTACCTCGCCGAGTTCGCCATTGGCGACCGACGAAAGGAGTCGGCCGACAAGTCGCTTGAGGCGTACAAGGCTGCTACCGAAGTCGCCCAGACTGAGCTGCCTCCCACGCATCCCATCCGCCTTGGTCTTGCCTTGAACTTCTCCGTCTTCTACTACGAGATCCTCAACGCCCCCGACCAGGCTTGCCATCTCGCGAAGCAAGCTTTCGATGATGCGATTGCCGGTGAGTATTTTAGTCTGATTTGAAATAGTTTGAAGCTAATTTATGGCTGTAGAACTAGACACCCTTAGCGAGGAGAGCTACAAGGACTCGACTCTCATCATGCAGCTGCTCCGTGACAACTTGGTACGTGTTTATACCTGTTTTCAGAATTGTTACTTTAGTTACTAACCTACATCCAGACCCTCTGGACTTCTTCCGAGGCCGAACCCCCTGCGGAGTCTGCAGCGGCTCCCGCCCAGGAAGCGGAAAAGGCCACCGAGACGCCCGCCGAGGAGCCCAAGGCTACTGAGTAAAGAACAAAAAAGCCCACGTCCCTTATTAGTCTCTAGATTTGGCCGGGGCCGACTGGAGATGGGTGGAAATACGGTGTCTATGGAGTGTTTGCTTGAGAACCCTCTAATTGAGATTCTGCATTGATTTGTTTTTTCCTCACGTGGCAACTGCACTGACCCGAAGATTTTGGCGGTTCTTTTTTCCTACCAGGCAAAAGGGCTCAAGAGCTTTTGGCAGGTCTTTCGCGGGACGCCCTTTAGACTCTTAATGCGAATTTCGTCTGGACAATAAAACCCATACTTTCTATTGCACTTTTTCTCGTTTTATCATATTGCGAGTTCAGAATACGTGAAGGACGATGAAGTAAAAAAGTTCGGAGACGTTTGGTGATGCTGAACTAGGGGCATGATGAATTCGGATTGGGGTTGTCAGTTAGAATATGAAACATTTGCCTATCACTTTAATTACAATCATGGCGTAAAACATTCAGCTTCTTTGACTCAGCCAATCCGCAGTAATTAACTCAAATTTGTTGCCTGGCAAATCATTATCTCCACGTAATAACCAGGTTGTTGAAGTCTTTAAATCATAAAATCATATCTTACATTTCCCTTGTGTCCGCTCAACTCCATGCTATTATTCTAACCCAGGAAGCCGCATGGAGAAAACAGCTGCTGCCGGCCCTCTTATCCCTTATGCCCATAAAACACGTTTTAGATACCGATACGGTCTGCCGGCTGGCTCGGTTAGTAGCCTGAGCCAGTCTCGTGACATATGCATCTAGCCACCACCGACCCCTTCTATTACACAATCCCTGACGCCTGTGGCGTAGGGAAGAAAGTTGAGCCCGTGATCAAAGAGTAATGTTGGTAAAGCATCACTCGACGGGCGACCGCGTACGTCCTATACTACCCGCGGGAGCCGTTCTTCCCCGCCGTCACGGAGCCCGAGAGCGAGATGCCCCAGTTGAAGCTCCAGTTAAACGTGAAGCCCCTGCCGGTCCCACTGCCGCGCCTCTCTCCTTGCCTAGTGATAGCGTCCTCATTCTTGGTGACTACGGCCTCCTCGCGAGGCTCCCGGCTCGCGGCTATACCGTTGTTGTTGTCGTCGATGCCGTCTTCTTCCTCCTCGGCAGCGGCGAACAGCACGCGGATCCAAAGGCTGCAGTCGAGACACTCGACCATCAGCACGCCATCGTCCTCGAACTCCTCGAGGTTCTCCTCGGTGAAGGCGTAGCCCCGCGCGTTGCCGCACCGGCACGACCGGTAGTACAACCCCGTGCGCTCGTCGAACGCTATGTCGTCGAGGTCGACTGTCTCGACGCCTACTTGAAAGGAGGACGTCGACTGGCTTTTGTTTTGGGACCGCAGGCTCCGGTTATACTCGGAACGCTGCTTTTGGTCCGACAGGATGCTGTAGGCATGCTGGATCTGGTCTACGGTGTACAGGATACGAGGCTGTGATTGGGATTGTGACTTTGATTTTGATTTCTTCTGGGAGGACTGTTTTGCATCTGAGGGTTTTGATGGTGATGAAGGAGATGATGTTGATGACGAGGCCTGGCCCTCACTATCCTTACTCGCTGCTGCCTTGTCCGGGTGGTGCTTTAATAAGGCGCGGTGGTAAGCCTGCTTCACTATCTTCTGCCGCTGCGCGGTGCTGGCCTGGCCCTCCAGGTGCTTGGGGGTCAGCGACAGGATGTCGTACAGCGTAGGCTCCGCTGACGTCTTGGATATGGGGGGTGCCATGTTCTTTCTGCTGGGTGCTATAACACCGGTCAGATGGCCTAGCCAAGTGACTCGGGATTTAAAAGACCTAGAGGAACTTACGAATGAGGCCTCGACCTTGCGAACTTCGAATTAGAGTTCTTATAGGCTGGGTCTAGGCTGATGGAGTTAGAGGAAACCGGTTTTTTAAAAAGTTCAATCTTGAATCGGGCACGAGGTCACGTGAGCTACTCGGGGCAAACATCAAAGGTGAGGCTCGAACTTTTGCAATCCTGAGAAGACGAGTAACGCGCTTCTGAAAAAGAGTATATCGGCGCAAAGAAGATTCCGCCGAGATACTTTACTTACTATTGGCAAATTGGACGCATTGCAACCAAGCAATTGGCTTCATTACCAACACTGCACAGTTGAAAGAGCAATGTAGGTAAGTCGTAGGGGTGAGGTTCATTTTTTTATTTCCAATATGGCTCCGTTGTCTTTGCATAGAGTAATACATGAGTTTGGTACAATTCGCTTTGCTGGCGACATATTGCCATAGTGTCATAATATAATAGCTTATCGTGGAAACTTGTTCCACCTGCTCTTCCCGACCTATGTCTTTCGTTAGCGATGCATACTTCGTGGAGGTATGAAACCAGACTTACCTTCCGCCATTCTCTGACCAACCTCGGCATTCCTAACATTGCCGTTCTTCTCTTCTCCATCCTGTTTTATAGATTAGCACCCAGACCACGAAACATTACACGTATCCCAAGCAAACTGCTAGTAGGATAAGTAAGGTCATGACATACTTGGTAGCCAGCATTCTCTCGTGCAAGTGACCCTTGACATGCTGGCCAACACCAGTACCGCGCACCCGCAGGCCGTGCTCGACTCTATGCCGTATCCTCTCCTCGGTGCCCTTGGATGTGAATGGTAATAGCTCCTCTACACCTTGCTCCCTAGCTAGCTTCACAAGCTCCGCCTGCCGTCTTAACGAGAATTCCGGATTGTGCCATTTGCCAGTCTCTGGGTGCTTGTGTGGTAGGAAGGGGTTGGGCGTCGCCCCGTCTTTAATTGTGTTCGTTCTCGTCGAGACAGGGAGGATGTGGTTCGGGGGGTACTTGGCGAAGAAGCGCTGCAGCCGCGGGTGGAGCTGCTTCGCGAGCTCGACGTATCTGCTGGGGTTGGTCGCCATCCCCTAATTCTCGAACTGTATAGTTTCAGCGCGGCTTGCGGTATTCGAGGGTTCGAAAGGACGTTCAATTCGTAACGTGAGCGAAGTCGCAAAATGCAGAGCCCCCCAAATTTTGGTCGTGAATGGATAAGGTGACAGGGATTCTCAGATAAACCTGACACAAAATCCCCGATTGGCCCGATACCCACTAGCGGCTCCAACTATCTTTCAAACGGCGTAGCACCGACACCCCGACTTTGTCTCTTTCGCCTTCAACCTCACAAAAGTTGATACCAAGATTAAACGCAAACAAAGCAAATCCCATCACCTGTTTTGATTTTATTCGAGCAGGGCATTCTGGGTCAACTATATCTAATCCGCTAAACTACCCATCCTCTAGTATCTATCTTCGGAGCTGAAGTTATACTCTAACGCTATCTCCTCCAAGCCTTAATTACGATACTCTACCTACAGATCGATCGCTTATTGCGAAGAGCTATCGCACGACAGCACATTTGACCATGGGGATGCAACCGCGAGCTGGGTCGGTGGCACAGTCCAACGGCACCAACGGAGTCAAAAATGACGTAAATGGGATAAATAGCTCGAACGGCGAAGCATCCAAACGAAAAGAACCTCTGGACATCGAAGAGATCCTGCGCAAAAAGAAGGAGGCGAACGAAGCTGCCGCCAAACCGAGATTCATACCTAAAGCCGAGCGTGAACGTCTAGCGATAGAGAAACAAAAGGAAGAGGAGGAGAAGCGAAGACGGAAAGACGAAGAAGAGGCACGGAGTAGACCAAGTGGCAGGCCTTCGAACGCACCAGAACCTGACAGACGTCACGCAAGTCGCCGCGACAGAGATAACGCACTGGCTGTGCCAACAGGACCCAGGGCAATGCGCCAAACTGGCCCAACTGGTCACGATAGACGCGATGGGCGCGACGGGCGTGATGGGCGTGACGGGCGTGATGGGCGTGATGGGCGCGATGGAAATAGACAAGAGAATGGAGAGGCGCGAGGGAAAGGAGGCAAGAAAAAAGCCGGAGAAAAAAGAGCTGCGCCGGAGGAAACAGAAGCAGCTTTGATAAGAGCACGATATATGGGACCAGAAATGAACCAGTCAACCTTCTCAGCTAAGAAGAAGCGGAGAAGGACGACAGAGAAGAAATTCAACTTCGAATGGGATGCGGAAGAGGACACCAGTCAGGACCATAACCCCATCTACGCAGAAAGGGCCGAACCGACCTTCTTCGGCAGGGGAAGACTGGCTGGTTTTAGCGACGACATGACAGAGGAGAATGCAAAGAAGTATGCCATGTCACTTGTCGAACGCGATCCCGAAAACGGAGCACAGCGAGCGCAAGAGCTGTTAGATATGATGAGAAGGGCCAAAGAAAGGGCCAACCGCAACGGACTAGGGAAGCACTGGTCGGAGAAGAAGCTCGAGGATATGCGCGAACGAGACTGGCGTATTTTCAAGGAAGATTTCGGCATTGCTACAAAGGGTGGGCTCATTCCAAATCCAATGCGAAATTGGCAGGAATCCGGTTTACCTCGAAGATTGCTGGACATCGTGCACCAGGTTGGCTATGATGAGCCAACTCCCGTTCAACGAGCAGCGATACCTATTGCTTTACAAGCGAGAGATCTGATTGGTGTTGCCGTTACTGGTTCAGGAAAGACGGCCGCTTTCCTACTACCTCTACTGGTATACATTTCCGAGTTACCTCCACTGAACGAGCTCACGAAGAACGATGGTCCGTACTCTTTAATCATAGCCCCAACCCGAGAGTTGGTCCAGCAGATCGAAACGGAAGCAAAGAAGTTTGCGGGCCCGCTGGGCTTTACTGTTGTCAGTCTTGTCGGTGGTCATTCTCTCGAGGAGCAAGCATTTGCTCTGAGAAACGGCGCCGAGATTATTGTTGCCACACCCGGTCGTCTAGTTGACTGCATTGAACGGCGCTTACTGGTCCTGTCTCAGTGCTGTTACATCATCATGGATGAAGCAGATCGTATGATTGATATGGGTTTCGAAGAGCCTGTCAACAAGATCTTGGATGCACTACCCGTCACCAACGAAAAGCCAGACACCGACGCAGCTGAAGACGCCCAGCTTATGCGTCGACATCTAGGTGGCAAAGATCGATACCGACAAACTATGATGTACACGGCTACTATGCCTTCGGCCGTCGAAAAGATCGCTAAGAAATACTTGCGACGCCCAGCTACAGTAACCATTGGTAATGTAGGAGAAGCTGTGGACACAGTTGAGCAACGCGTTGAGTTTGTTCCTGGGGAAGACCGTCGCAAGAAGCGCCTGCAGGAGATCCTCCAGTCCAACGATTTTGCACCTCCTATTATCGTTTTCGTCAACATCAAGCGCAACTGCGATGCCGTTGCTCGAGAAATCAAGCACATGGGTTTCTCAGCCGTTACTCTTCATGGAAGCAAGACCCAGGAACAGCGAGAACAGGCCCTTGCCTCAGTACGTGGCGGCACGACAGACGTCTTGGTCGCTACGGATCTTGCCGGTCGTGGTATCGATGTTCCAGACGTTTCCCTCGTCGTCAACTTCAACATGGCCATGTCAATCGAAAGCTACACGCATCGTATTGGTCGTACGGGTCGTGCGGGCAAGAGCGGTGTTGCCATCACCTTCCTGGGTAACGAGGACGCGGACGTCATGTACGACCTCCGGCAGATGCTCTCGAAGAGCGCGATCTCCAGAGTGCCCGAGGAGCTGCGGCGACACGAGGCCGCGCAGCAGAAGCCAAACAAGGGACCCAAGAAGCTTGAGGAGAAGGGCTTTGGTGGAAAGGGCGGTAGCTGGGACTGAAAGTTCTGATTTATTAATACCTCCTATAGAGCCTAGTAACTGAGCAAGTATAGCAAAAAGGTTTCCACGTAATATCGTCCCAACTAAAGTGACTTAGCTATCCGATATATACGCATATCATCTCATTTCTCCTTAAATGGTCTGTTTCGAGGTTACTTCAGATGGAAATAAAAGCTACGGGAGGCATCTGGAACGTCTTGGATGTAACAAGTAAATGCGGATAAGTGACCCCCCGCGTCTTGGCTACCTGCAATGGTATGCTGCTGGTTGCCGCGATTACTAGTAGGTACTAGATATGCGACATCGACAAGCTGAGAGCTACCTTTTATAGTATAGAAAGACGAAGAAAAGGAAAGGCTAAGAAAAGAATGGGAATAGGAAAACGAAGAAATAAGAAAGGGGTGCATTCTCAACATTCTTGCAATAAACACTAGCAGTTACATATTCTCAATATCTCTAATAGCAACTACACCCCTTTATATGTTCACAATCTCAAGTCACACGACACCCGTAGCCGTCATTCTTGAAAATTGCGATTTTGTTCCGACTATCAGGGCGTAGCACCGAACGGATAGTATCAAGTCGCCTATGTCGGGATCTACGTTCTAGAACCCGCAGCTGAGATGCGACCCTGCATACGATTTGCTTCTTAAAAGGCTGCAGTATCGGGAGAAACGCCCGGTTGAAGCGCTACAACGTACTGACGAGACTTGCAGACTTACATCTACCCAAATACCAAGATATTCACCACAGTGGGTAGGTATTTTGCTTCTGTCGGTACTGCACCTATCCTCCTTTTAAAGGCCTCCTGTCACCCTACCCTGTATGCAATGCAGATCCCCTAATCCAATCACAACCCGCCCCCTGCAGTCATCCGCTACACCGCCTGCCGTCCGTGGCGTCATTTTTTCGGATCATCAATTTTTTTTCTTTTCCTTTTCTTGCATCGAAATCCATGTACTCCTACCTTGAGGGCCAGGTATTATAGACAATCAGACAGCCAGAACCATGATCAAGACTGAAAGACACTTTACTCGTTGGTCTAGTAGAAGGTCTTAATAGTCGAGGTATATGACAATGCGCGAATAGGGAACGTTCCTATACCCGTCGTTACGCATCTTGTACATACATCCCTCCTGGGTACATGCATCTAGATACCTGGACCTAGGATATACAGAACCTGGAGAGCCCTGTCCTGGATACGGCTACTTGGATTGCCCCTCCAACCCCTCTACCCCTCCAATTGTAATACCGCATGTGAAGTCCCGAAGACACTAAAGTTACAAATTTGTACATGTATTATATGAATTACCATTGTATTATATCACTCCCCTAGTCCTTCCTGTCTCTCCTTCGCATGTCTTCCCGCGCAGCTTGCCGCGTCGAGTTCATTCCTCGAGTCCTCATATCGACACCTCCGCGACTTCGATTCAGACCACGTTCTCTCTTTTCACTTCCAGCCCCAGCTTCGGCTTCAGCTACAACTATAACCACAGCTCCAACCACATCCCAGTGGAGACGAAATCACGTCTGGCGCAGTTCTGCCTTAAGCTCTCCACCTTCGTACGGGTATTCCTAACCCAATTGACCGCCCTTCCAGCCCTTCCAACTCTATTACCCCCTTCCAACCTAATTAAGACACCTAGACTAATGTGCAAGCTAGATCTGATCTACGTCTTACGAACCACTCCTCACTCAGCTCCCTCCCACGATCATCTCCTTTTGAGAAGACCAGAGTCACCCCTATTTCAACACCCCCTTTTCGAAATTGTTCATTCCGGAGAAACAACATGTGCAGGCTTGCCGGAGATCTTGACCACACGGGAGGAGCCACGCCCGACCCTACCCAGGGCCGTGAGCTCCTCCCAACCAACGTCATCCCGACACACTACGATGTGACTCTGGAGCCTGATTTCGAGAAGTTTACCTTCGAGGGAAAGGTCGTCATTGACTTCGACGTCCAGGAGGAGACCAAGTCTATCTCCCTCCACACTATTGAGGTTGATATCCATAGTGTCCAGTTCAAATCTGGGGAGAGCGCCATCAGGTTAGTTCGGCTCCAATATAGCTTACCAATGCCTCAATTCTAACCATTATGGCAGCTCGTCCTCCGCGGTTAGCTACGATGAATCCAAGCAAGTCACCAAGATCGAGCTCAAGGACGCCGTTCCGAAGGGCAAGACCCAGCTGGAGATTAAGTATACTGGGCAGCTTAACGACCAGATGGCCGGTTTCTATCGCTCAACCTACAAGAAGCCCGACGGCTCCGAGGGCATTCTAGCTACGACGCAGATGGAAGCCAACGACTGCCGCCGAGCCTTCCCCTGCTTTGACGAACCTATGCACAAGGCCAAATTCACTATCACGCTCATCGCAGACAAGCACCTGACATGCCTAAGCAACATGGACGTTGCGTCCGAGTCTGAGGTACACTCAGAAGTGAGTGGAACTACCAAGAAGGCTGTCAAGTTCAACCCCACTCCCCTCATGTCGACTTACCTTGTTGCATTTATTATTGGCGAGTTGAACTACATCGAGACGAAGAAATTCCGTGTCCCAATTCGGGTGTACGCCCCCCCTAGTTCGGACATCGAGCATGGCCGCTTCTCGCTTGAGCTCGCAGCTCGAACTCTGGAATACTACGAGAAGATCTTTGGGGCTGATTTCCCGCTACCAAAGATGGACATGGTCGCCATTCCCGATTTCGCAGCTGGAGCTATGGAGAATTGGGGTCTTATCACCTACCGTGTTGTTGACCTAATGCTAGATGAGAAGGCTAGCGGTGCAGCAATGAAGGAGCGCGTGGCCGAGGTCGTGCAGCACGAGCTAGCGCATCAGTGGTTTGGCAATTTGGTGACTATGGACTGGTGGGAGGGTCTATGGTTGAACGAAGGTTTTGCGACTCTGATGAGTTGGTGGAGTAAGTTTCGGTTTCCCAGTCCATTCCAACCGTCAGACAAGAATGATCTACTGACAATCTCACCTGTTTAGGTTGCAATTACTTTTACCCAGAATGGAAGGTCTGGGAAAACTACGTTACTGACAATCTCCAGAGCGCTCTAGGACTAGATTCGCTGAGGAGCAGCCATCCTATTGAGGTACCAGTCAAGCGCGCTAGTGAGGTTGATCAAATCTTTGATGCCATTTCCTACTCCAAGGGCTCCTGCGTCCTTCGCATGATCTCCACGTATCTTGGCGAAGAGGCCTTCTTGGAAGGTGTCCGGAGGTACATCAAGAAGCATGCTTACGGCAATACACAAACAAATGACTTGTGGGCTGCCCTTGAAGACGCCAGTGGCAAGCCGGTCAGAGAGATTATGTCCATCTGGACTAAGAACGTTGGCTTCCCCGTGGTCCAGGTGACCGAAAACGAGAAAGACAGTTCGATTCACGTTAAGCAGAACCGGTTCCTGAGAACTGGAGATACGAAGCCCGAAGAGGACCAGGTCTTATACCCCGTCTTCTTAGGTCTTCGGTCAAAGGATGGTGTAGATGAATCCGTAACGCTATCGAAGAGGGAGGAGGTGTTCAAGGTCAAGGACTTTGACTTTTTCAAGTTAAACGCAAACCATACAAGCATCTACAGAACAAGCTACACCCCCGAACGTCTCACCAAGCTGGGAAAGTCCGCCAAAGATGGCTTACTAACAGTCGAGGACCGTGCCGGTATGATCGCTGATGCCGGTGCGCTCGCCGTGTCAGGTTATCAGAAGACATCCGGTGTCCTTAACTTGCTGAAGGGGTTCGACACGGAAGCGTCGTTCGTGGTATGGAGTGAGATCATCGCTAGGGTTGCTACGGTCCAATCAGCTTGGATATTCGAAGACGCAGCCGTCAGGGATGGCCTCGAGGCGTTTGTCAAGGATTTGATCAGTGAGAGAGCCCATAAGTTAGGATGGACTTTCTCGGACAAGGATGGCCATGTTGAGCAGCAATTCAAGGCTATGCTATTCGGTGCAGCTGGTATGGCCGGCGACCAGAAGGTCGTTACCGATGCCAAAGAAATGTTTAAGAAGTATATGGCCGGCGACAGGTCGGCTATCCACCCCAATATCCGAGGTAGTGTCTTCAGCATGGCGCTGAAGTATGGTGGAAAGGAAGAGGTAAGTCACACACTGAATAATCGGCGTTACTGTTGCTAATGTGCCTTCCAGTACGATGCTATTCTTAAATTCTACCACAGCTCTACCAACAGCGATGAACGCAACACTGCGTTGCGATGTATCGGTCGAGCCAAAGACCCGGCTCTCATCCAGCAGACATTGGATTTCGTCCTAGGCGGCGATGTCAAGAGCCAAGATATATACCTCCCTACAAGCGGACTTCGAAGCCACGCTGAAGGTATCGAGGCGCTGTTTGCTTGGCTGACTGAGAAATGGCCTGAAATCCTCAAGCGTCTAAGTGGAAACCCGCCTATTTTAGGCTCGATGGTTACCATCTGCACATCCAGCTTCGCGAAGCAGGAACAACTCGACAAGGTAGAAGCATTCTTCAAGGACGTCGACACGAAGGCGTTTGCCCAGCCCCTAGCGCAAAGTAAGGACGCTATTCGTAGCAAGATCGCTTGGCTGGATCGTGACCGAGCCGACGTTGCTGCCTGGGTCAAAGAGAACGGCTATAGCTCTTAAGTCTTAGGGTTATGAGGGACAATACACGATGCTTCTATGTAGGTGTTTAAAGGAGTTCGTACTGGGGATATAGTCAAAAGGGGAATCGGAGAGGAGAGATATCCTTAGACATAGAAGAAAAGCATTCACTTGGTATCGGAGAGAGAAAAAAGGTGAATTCTATTTCTGGGAGCTACAGCCTTTTGTGTAAGTTCGCAGATACCTACCTCCTTATCTACAGAAATCCAGAAAAAAAAGTCTCTACAAGCAAATGCTTAACAAATGCCAAGGCTTGATAGTCTTCCCTGTTCTTGCGTGTATAATGGCTTTGTAAAGAGGTATTCATAAGGCTGTAAGCACTCAACCGAGATAATAATCTAAGCCATACATGTCAGGGTTGGGCCTGTCTGGCCGTGAGGGATTATAATAGTAGTTTCTAGTTTCTCCCCAACAAGCCAATGGAACAGTGAGAGAGGAGCGGGTCTCTCATTATATAACTGACCATTGACGTATGTCGGGCCGGTGATGGTGTTAGCAGGGCGAGACCCTCGGACGGGCAGACAGGGCTATTACTTCAAGCATCTAGCAGGTATGGATACCCTCTCCTATTATAGTACACTCACACACACATACGTGTAATAGGGCAAGCAGGCAAGCTACTACGGAGTAACTTGATGGTACATCTGTAGCCAAGTAGCTTGGCGTGTGAGAGATGCGTGAGACAGGTCGGGACCAGGTACCTTTTGTACCCACCACCCTCTCCCACCTTCACAGATGCATGAATGGGTGAGGCTTGAAGGCGTGTGCAGGCTTGCGCAGGCGTGAAAAAAGGTCTCCGTTCGCCGGACCCCGCCATTATCGCCATACCGGCCAACCAGACCAACCAGACGGCCCAATTGTAGTCGTGCCATTCCCGTTTGCTCACTCGTTAACTCACGTTGTCCGTCCCCCAGCCCACCGCAGCGTACAAGGCAAATGCTTTTTTAGTATTAGGTTACTCATAATAATTTCTACCTGGTCTCACCCGGACTTCACATAGTTTTTCTTTCCTCTCTTCTTCTTCATCTCATCACCTACCTCAAACCATATCTTTAGAATATTGTAAGTATACGAGCTTCATTTTTGTTTACTACCTATTAATTGCGTACCTAATCTACCCAAACACTCGCTCGTCGCTACTCCTACCTAAAATCATCTTTTTTTCTCTATTTGATGACATCTCAAAAGAAGCTACCCCGCCATCCCACCTTCCATCATCCTGCCCCCCTCCAATCCTTACTCTGGACCCCTACATGCACACGATTTTCATCCATCTAAGGTTCACCATTGAGGCATATATTCTGTTCTCGAGAGGTCACTTACCAAGCTGCCCCCATTGAGCGAATTTTTTACCATCTGGGGTCTTTCCTTAATTACTCAAGAATCGCATCGTATCGCATCTCTCCCCAACCTGTGCTGAACTTCCACTCCCTCAAACTAACTCAACAATTCTTACGCAGTCCCTAAACCAAGTCAGACGTCAACATGGCCATCAAGAAGATTCACGCTCGTATGGTCTACGACTCTCGTGGCAACCCCACTGTAGAGGTCGACGTTGTTACTGAGACTGGCCTGCACCGCGCCATCGTTCCTTCTGGAGCTTCCACCGGTTCGTACAGACAATTCATAATCCTATACTGCCACCCACTAATTGAACTCCCAAAACAGGTCAGCACGAAGCTTGCGAGCTCCGCGACGGTGACAAGACCAAGTGGGGAGGCAAGGGTGTCACCAAGGCCGTCGACAATGTCAACACTGTCATCGCCCCCGCCGTCATTAAGGAGGGTCTCGATGTGAAGGACCAGAGCGCAGTCGACAAGTTCCTCAACGGTCTTGACGGAACCCCCAACAAGACGAAGCTCGGTGCCAATGCCATCCTCGGTGTCAGTCTTGCCATTGCCAAGGCTGGTGCTGCTGAGAAGGGTGTCCCTCTATACGCCCACGTCTCAGACCTTGCTGGCACCAAGAAGCCTTACGTCCTACCTGTTCCCTTCATGAACGTCTTAAACGGTGGTTCTCACGCCGGTGGCCGATTGGCCTTCCAGGAGTTCATGATTGTACCTTCCGCAGCCCCGTCATTCTCCGAGGCCATGCGTCAAGGTGCCGAGGTCTACCAGAAGCTAAAGTCTCTTGCCAAGAAGAAGTACGGCCAGTCTGCGGGTAATGTCGGTGATGAGGGTGGTGTCGCCCCGGATATCCAGACTGCTGCCGAGGCTCTTGACCTCATTACCGATGCCATCGAGCAGGCTGGTTACACTGGCAAGGTCAAGATCGCTATGGATGTCGCTTCCAGCGAGTTCTACAAGGAGGACGTCAAGAAGTACGACCTGGACTTCAAGAACCCCGACAGCGACCCCACCAAGTGGATCACCTACGAGGAGCTCGCTGCTCTGTACGGCGACCTCGCCAAGAAGTACCCCATCGTCAGCATTGAGGACCCCTTCGCTGAGGACGACTGGGAGGCCTGGAGCTACTTCTACAAGACCCAAGACATCCAGATCGTCGGTGACGACCTAACGGTCACCAACCCCATCCGTATCAAGAAGGCCATCGAGCTGAAGGCTGCCAACTCCCTGCTCCTGAAGGTTAACCAGATTGGAACTCTAACCGAGTCCATCCAGGCCGCCAAGGACTCGTACGCTGCCGGCTGGGGTGTCATGGTTTCTCACCGTTCCGGTGAGACCGAGGATGTCACCATTGCCGACATTGTCGTCGGTATCCGAGCAGGCCAGATCAAGACGGGTGCGCCCGCTCGATCTGAGCGTCTCGCCAAGCTCAACCAGATCCTCCGTATCGAGGAAGAACTCGGAGACAACGCAATCTACGCCGGCGACAACTTCCGCACGGCTGTCAACCTGTAAATTACGACTGGTCCATACCAGCAAGAAGCAACTTGGTGAAAAAAATTAACAGGCGCGCTCTGATAAGACACTAACGAATTAAGGATGACTGGGATGAACTGGGGGCGGTTTTATGCTCGGGGGAAAACGGTCAACCTGTCTAGATTATGATTAGCTCGTACTCAATATCCAATTTTTCAATGATGAAAGATTTCGCACACATACTTCTTGAGTGTGCTTGTTTTCTTCGATGCCGTTATCACTGTGCTCCGTGTTTCCTAGGCATGTAATTGCAGCCGTACACCCGGACCCGAAAGAACTCGGCATTACCACGTAAACAACCCGGATGCCTACGTTAATTCTTCGGCTACATCTTCCAGCACGCAAGCCAACACTGCAGAGGACTAGATTATTCCATGTCGCTGAGATGAATGCAGATTGAGTGGGTTACTTTAATGTTGAAGTTGATTGCGGCGAGGTCGTCGGCTGGGTATCTAGCGTGCGGCAAGATGGCTGATGGAGGAAAGGGGGAACCAGCCATGAATCAACTAGTAGGAATATTTTCACCTCCGCAAGTCGACCAAGTAGATAAACATGATATACAATTGAATCGATAAGTGCAGTAATGCCTCTCAGTACATCCCGTGGTAGGTGGTAGTAACGAATTACAAAGCCAGACATATATCTGCTTTCAACCGGTAGTCTTAGCAAAGGTGAACGTACGTAGCAGATGCCGGGGTAAGTCCCAAGTTATTTAAAACTGGGTTCTTATAAAGTGCCCATCCATTCTATCGGGCACGTCTGAAATTATCTGATTGCTTACGGCATTCTAGCAAAGGCTTGACCTTCTGAACAAATTCTAAGGAGTAACGTAGGTCTCATACTTGTGATTCCACCCTTTCTTCACCAGTCCATTTTGAATAATAGTAAAACCGAGCTAAAAGAAGTAAGCCGAGCTCAGTCTACCCAAGCATCTAGCTGAAGGTTCTTTGATCGGCGCCGGTCCACCAATGGAATGCCCTAGCCCTTAGGGAGTTCCACCGACCCTATATTGGCGGAACATACGTACTAAAAAGAAAAGCTAAAAAAGATGACCCTCCTGGGGCTCGAACCCAGAATCTCCTGATTACTCTGAAGCATGTTTTACCATGCTCGGTCGTAGTCAGACGCCTTACCATTGGGCCAAAGGGCCCAACGTCATTGTGTTGGTTTTCTCGATGTCTGCTTGGAACGTATCCCCGTTTATTACGCTTTCACCTTAGTAGATCTAATGGGTCCTACAATGCATCTGCCTTTCACATTCTCTGAGCGGTAGATTATAATGCATACGTGCTAAGGCAAGTAAAGAACGGTTGGGCTTGGTAGAATGGCCATGATTGTAAGAGTAAGGAAGCATCTATCTCGGCGACTTGTTGCATGAGGCTGTATGAACTGTCGAGTGGCACTGGGATTTCGAACAGCTTCGGGTCACGAAATTGTCAACCTAGTACATGCTAGAATCATTTATTATAGCAACACTGGGCTTTTACTAGGCACCTAGATTGAGCCTGAAATGCTAGGACAGAATTATATATAAGTTTGATATGAGACTGATGGTAATCCATCTGGAATGCAGATCGTAAAGCTACCGGGTTTCGCTGTAAAATAACTATAACAAATTCTTACAACTGTCTCTGACCCAGTACGAAGAGTTCGTCGAGCTTGTAAAATCCTTCATGCCGTTGACGCCGCGATTTCTCAAGTTTACACTGAATTACCTGCTCTTACGTTAGTTGAGCTTCAACTCCCACGAGTATTATGAATGATTGAAAAAGGTGAGTTGGTCTCTGTCAGAAGTCCGTTTAATACATTTCAGGCCCGAAGGCCCGATGATATAAGAGGTACCAGAAAATAAAGTAAAGATGGTCGGTATCATCATGAGAAAGGGAAGAGGTGGAAGTTTGGGATTTGTAGGGACTGGGAGAGCTTACCTTGTGGAATCATGTAGCTACGAAGCTACCGAACAACACTGACTAGAATTGCATCGCTAGATGTGCAAAATGATGGACAAGGTCTGTATGTAAAACATGTTGATGTGTCTTGTTAGGTTGGAAGAAGGTGAAATTTTTCGAGGGAGCAGTTTGTAGGAAATATTTAGTGGAGCTCACGATGGAGATTAGATAATAGGCCGGCAAAGCTTCGGAGTCTCCATGTAAAGGGGGTGGGGTAGTGCACAGACCACCACGGAGCGAAAATTGACACACAATTCCTGCCAACATTGCAGTCTTTTCTCTCAAAATTAATTCCAACGAAAAACTTCACATCTTCACCACCAGCTTCCGACCACCAAACATCGCCAAAAGTCGACAACCGAATCTGCCACAATGGGCCGTCTTCACTCCAACGGAAAGGGAATATCCGCTTCGGCCCTCCCCTACTCGCGCACTGCTCCCGCGTGGCTCAAGACCACTCCCGCCCAGGTCGAGGAGCAGATCTGCAGACTGGCCCGTAAGGGTGCTACTCCCTCTCAGATCGGTGTCATTCTCCGTGACTCCCAGGGAATCGCCCAGGTCCGCATCGTCACTGGTATGTCGCAATTACTTCACCTGTTTAATATACTATCCAAAACCAGAGCTAACAGCGAAATTTAGGTAACAAGATCCTGCGAATCCTCAAGTCCAATGGTACGACATGAAAAGCCCCCCTTCGAGAAACCCACGAAAACTATACCTCCCCAAAGTCCATGGGTACTCTTATGAGTCCATGGCAACAATAATGCCACTGTTGGTCGAGGCTGACGGTGCGATCTTGATATAGGCCTCGCTCCCGAGCTTCCTGAGGATCTGTACATGTTGATCAAGAAGGTGAGTGAACAACTTAGTCGATGTTTAACAGTCGGTAATATATGCTAATTATGTCGCAAAGGCTGTCTCAGTCCGAAAGCACCTTGAGCGCAACCGCAAGGACAAGGACGCCAAGTTCCGCCTGATTCTGATCGAGTCGCGAATCCACCGTCTCGCTCGTTACTACAAGACCGTCGGTGTCCTTCCCCCGACCTGGAAGTACGAGAGCGCCACTGCCAGCACCATTGTCGCATAAGCATAAACCTACTGGTGGTGATTTTGCATGGCGGAATGATTGGTCTGGTCATGGAGTTCGTGGAAACGGAATTGCTTTGAAGGCAGCCAAAAATGGGCACTGCTTAGTTCTAGTCACTTAAGATAGGCGAACAGCAATCACATGATTTGAGATAAAAAAGAATCTCATGAATACATAAGCTTCTGTATTGTGGCTAAGGGCTTTAAAGCCTCCCGTGATTCTGTAATCCCTCCCGAAGTAGACTGTCTACATTAAACTTGTAGTTTGCCTAACGCAATGGTATCATGGTTGTAAAAAAGACGAAAATCTATGGTTCCATGTACAGCTGTGCAAAGCCGAATGCTTTTCCCATGTCCGGAACTCCGTTACCATGCATCCATTTGTCATTCATGCCGATGATGATGCCTCGAGCTCTTTGGAGCGCTGGATCAGGAACTCGCCGAGGGCTCGAACAGGGTCCTTGGGTCTGTTGAATAGATATTAGCAATTGACCTAAACAGCTTAGACACAAAAGTGAATAGATTAGTAATTATCGTACCTGTCCTTAGCGATCATCTTCATGCCGTCTAACAGCGGGCCGGTGACCGTAGAGTTGAGGTACTGTCGGACAGGGGCGCCGTGAGGAGGCGCCTCGGCGGGCATGGTGAATCCGGAGTCAGGATGCTGCGAGGCAGCACGGGAGGAGTTGTTATCCTGACCGTTCACGTTGCGCAGAGGCGTACCGGTTCGTGCGGGTGCTGCGGCTGCGGCTGCGGGACTCGGCGCATTCGAAGTCGAGGTCGCGAGGGCAGCGGCGGCCGGGCTCTGAGTTCCGGGAGGCTGAGGTGAGCGTTCTAGAAGTGCGACTGACATGTGCATCGGATTGTACTCGAGATGGACGCTTACATGTGCTTGCTCCGTAGTGGGAGCCGGAACACCAGCAGCGCCAGCGGTAGGACCCGTGTTGGACATGGTGGTGTCGGGGGTCGCTGCAGCTGCAGAGGATTGTTCAACGGTCATGATGGCTGGTGCTGCGGTTGCGGTGGTAGATGCTTCCTCGATGGGCTGGCCGTAGGTAGGAAGTGGAACAGGGGTCTGGCGAACCTCGTCTGCCATTGTTGTTTTGCGTTAACAGTTTGCGCAAAATATTGTGTTTTGCGGTGGGATTGTCGACGGGAGCTCGAAGTAGCTTGCAGCCGTTAGAATTTACCTAGGGACGAGTTTTTGTTCGCGTGCGCCGTAGGTACAAAATAAATTGGAGGTACATTGGCTAGCTGCTTTACAGGCTCGTGCTTTCCGTAGCAACAGTTGTATCTTGAACAACGGCAGTACTTTCCTTACACATTATCTTATCGCGTGACTGCGCGTTTCCACAGCGCAACTCTCTAAGGGATGTCGCGTCCCCACCGCGTTCATTGTATGAAGTCATTTCGCCTTTCCTTAGTTCTACATGTAGATATTTTCTCCATTTCAACTTTAGTTACGATGGATCATATTTGGGATACACGATGATGGATGCATGGCTTAAGAAATCAAAACCAGTTAATGCTCAACAGCTACCTCAGTCTAATGAAAAGCCAACAGATGAACCTTCATCTAAAAGGATTAAAAGGGATCAAATTCCCGATAGCGATGAAAATTCGGATGAGGACCGTCAAACCCCACCACTCAAGCCACTACCAGGTGTGCGCAGGCTACGCTTAGCGCATTCGGAAGTCAGCGACGATGATGTTTCGCAACATTCAGAGGCTGAAGTTGATCCTCACCGACGAACTGCTATTGAAAGCTCGCTGCCTGAGGTCAAGTCTGAAAGAGAAGCCCTCGAGGAATATGAAAGTTTTCGAGCATCGCAAGGCGACGGCGATAAGAATGCTGCAAGTGCTGTGTCGAGGCTTGATTCGAGGAAATGGGTGAGGGGCAAGACCTCTCTTTACGTTGATGCTTTTAATCTTGCCCTCGGTACAGTACTGGACGAGGAATCTCATCTATTCGATGAGAAAGAGATGTATATCTTTGGCCAATGGAATAAACTAAGCTACGAAGCTCAATTCTTGTACGGGATTTCTCAACATAGGGTATTTCCAATATCGATTCTAATCCGTTTTTGGTAGATATGTACGACTATTCCTTAGAAAGACGGCATCGTGGCACCGAATAGCGCGCTTACGCTACCATGATGATATCCAAGATATGGAGGCCGCCGTTAATGAGTTGCAAAGAAGCCGAGATCTACCATCGGGCTCTTCCGGTCCAGGACCCGCTCTTGAATCTTCAGAATTGAAGTTGACTTCGATGATTCGAGATAACTGTGTCTTTGATGACACGTTCACATTTGCCGACATGTCAGAAAACTATATAACTAACGTGGAAGAGGCCACTACCCTTCTCAGCTTGGACGAAGTTAAGGCCCTAGCTAAAGAGGCCAAAGTTCAAGGAAAGAATAAGGCCGATCTCGCAAAGTCGATTTGCAGAATGAGTAGCCAGCAAGCCGGCCTCTTGTCGATGGGGCTTCGGCGATCCAGTACCTTTGATTCCGTGGACTCGTCCGGTAGAAATACCCCAGAAACGGAATCACCGGGGCCGGGTCTTAGTGAGGATTCCAACAGGAGAAAACACTTCCTCGACAAGATACTTGCTATAGCCGGTCCTTGCATTAGGCTCTCATTGCCGGTTTTCAAACTGTTTGAGAGGGTGCATCTAGTCTTTTATCGATCTACCGAATGGACAGAAAAATCTTTAACCACAATCATTCTAGCAAAGATCTCAAGACGCAATTTCCCGAAGTATATCGTTAGCAGATCATCCAATATCTTCTCCTCGAGAGACCAACTACTAGAATTCGAGACGGCTATGAGGACAGAGTACGCGGTCGACAATGTTCTCGAGTTTAATGGGCCAGTCACAGAGGCGGATTTCCGTAGAGTCGTGGACATTTTCGAGGATGTCTACCCAAGATGGAAAACACTGCTCCAAGAGGAGCAGGAGAAAGAAGAAAGAGTCTATGAATCCGGAGAGGGAGCTTACCTAAGACGCCTCAATCCTGCCCATTCGTATACTCGAATCGTCCATAAAGCTGCGCACGTATTCGGGCGACTGAAGGAACACCAGCGAGAGCATGCACTGTTAACAGAATTGCTTGATCAACGCCTTTTTCATTTGGCTCGCCGAGGCTCCTGGTACCAACGAAAAGCCCTCTTAGAGGAACACTATATGTACGATTTGGAACCTGAGCCTGCTTACAAGGATATAGAGACGCAAAAGAAGCACTGGAAGCGGATTGCAGTGACGACATGCGAGACTGCTTTGGAAGACCGAGATTGCCATCTGATTTATCACTACGATATACAGAAAAGGCTAGTCAAACTCGAGAAGCAGCTTAAAATTCCGAAGCGTCTACAGCATGATTTTGGTCACGTCCGACTGCAGAAGCCTGTGGAGCATTTTGTCGAAGGCATTCAACTCAAGAAAGACGACATAGTAGGCAAGAAGGGACGAGGTCCGAGTACGAAGACCATATGGATAGATGAGGTCGAGGACGACGGAGAGTGTAGCGTAGAGGCCATGTGTTTGAGCTGGTATCGAAGCCAGGGCTGGAAAGGCTACCACGCCGAGGGGGGCATCCTACGGACCCTATTCGCGTATCTTTTCTTCGATATTCTCTTTCTCTATATCCCCAACGTCTTTCAAACCGCGTACCAGACGTGCCCGCTTGACCTGCATACGGATGCCTTCTACCCTACCCGAGCATCAGAAATTAATCACCGTCTCGTTGAAATAGCGAACGGTGGGGCGGCTAAGCTGGTCAAGGAGGTCGACAAGCGAGAGCGTGAGAATCGCACTTGTGTTGTCGGCCTAAACTGGGACTACGAGCTGGATGACCTACTCGAGCTGGTCGACTGCTTCGACGGCGCTGCGCTGGCTGCCGTGTGTAAGGTAATGGCCCAAGAGTACGGCCAGCGCGGAGGCGGTATTCCCGATCTGATCCTTTGGAGGGTGGAACCGAGCAAGGAGGTTATGTTCGCTGAGGTCAAGAGTGCCAACGACCGGCTTAGCGATACGCAGAGGCTATGGATTCACGTCCTCACTGGCGCGGGCGTGAAGGTGGCTCTTTGCAACGCTGTCGCAAAGGAGGTTAGGGAGGTATGATGAAGATAGTGGTGAAACCAGGAGGACGCAATTCCTTGTCCTCGGTGACGCGGCTCGGTCTGATTGTCTCTGGAGATGGTTTCTTCTGTGGCGCTTTCGGTGGCGTTAATGCATAAGGCAGAAATTAGGAGTACGGGCGTAAGAAGACGGTTAAGGGGTACGTATCGTCAACTTTTGGCTCCAAGTACCTGATACTCTGCACATGTAGTATCTACCTGCGAGATACCTTTACTACTATGACTGCAGGATTCGTGAAAGAAATGAAGTCCTGAGGTCATGAGGCGCAAGAAAAGAAAGTGATGTCCAATTATCTTTTACCTCTGCCGATAGTGGCGTCTCATACCGAGAACCCTCGTTCAGCAGCTTCTCCATTCCCAACCTATGCCACAAGCCAGCCTGCATATTATCACAGTGAATAGGGCGCCGTGGCAACAAAGTCGATGTGCCGAGTTGAACAGCTTCACTTTTCATGGTATGACGGCTTGGACCGGAACGAACGATAGGTCATGTCCAAACCTTTCGTTGTCACAGTCATGCTAATCCATTTTCTTATTGCTCCAAAAATGTCACTTGAGCGAAGAGCCAACATTCAACTGAGTAGCGCAAGGCTTCCTACCAGTGATGGACTCCAGCTCGTGAGAACACAGGACAGCGTGGTCAAAATCCACTATCTTCTCCCGAGGACACAACAAACATCGGGATTTCCCCATTCTTTGATTCGCAACAGACATGGTCTGCATCAATAATGCCTCGCTTTGCTTCCCCGTAGGAGAAGATATCGAGCAAGATATGCCTATCATGGCGCGTTCTCCCCCTCTCGATGCCGTGTCAGTACCCCCGCGAATATCACTGGCCCCAGAGCCTCGCATCGAGCGGTGAGGGAAGCAAAGTGCAGTTCAACTCCTAGTCAGGATAAGCGTAAAGCATACGTCCAATGATTGTTATACACAACATACAAGATAATGCAGTGATGTTCGCCGTACGTGCTAACAGCTTGGCTGGAATGAATCCTACGAGAAAGAAGCGTGGGATGTGGAAACAGTTGCCGCAACAGCGACGACTTTTGTGTCGAACGCCACGCATCCGGCTCCAGTCACGGCTCCGCGCGCTTATACAAGGGTACCTAAAGGGAGGTCGAGAACGAGATACAGGCGATAGCCTATGGTCCTATCGAGAGCTACCCAGCGTGTGCACATCTTCGCTGGCCGGGGCTAACGTGTTCAAGAGAATGGAACGGTTCGTCCAAGGTTGAAACCTGGAAGGTTGCGGCGGAGATACACCCGCATCGAATAACACTCAGTTGATCTCGATAAAGTAAAGGCAATTGATCCTTCTTGGTGTTGAGATTGTGGCCTATCGTGGCCTCTGATGCGATAGTGTGATTCTCTTCTGCTCAACTAAAGGAACTAGCCATCTTAGCTCTCTCCGACGCTATACCTCCGACACTAACATTACATTCGGTATCACTCGCTAGCTCTTGTTGACTATACCGGTTCCATATAGCTCATTGTCTACGTGTCAGAAGCTAGAGCTTGCCTACCTATACTACTGCAAGAGCTCGAAGCTTCCTGCATGGTGGAGATAGAGGCGATACCCAAGCTTAACAGTCTACATAGGTACAATGTTAAGAGGGCAAATTCTAAGCGCGCAAGGAGGACTAACAAGAAACTTTTGGGGGAATAGCTGGCGTAGGCACAAGAGAGGATGGGACGGCGCTTAAGACGAGCTAAGGGCGCCTCCACAGCGATGGGTTAATGGCAGAACATGACTGGCATAGAAGTATTCTAGACGATGTCTATTCTAAGTTAAATAATTATTTTTATCTTCAACTGTATGATCTCATGGCCCGGCGCTTTTGCCAGAGGTCGGTCTTTCGGCCGGCGCTCGTGAGCTTCGGGAAGCGCGCGGCGGAAGTGTCGAATATGAGAACCAACAATAGCCGTGTGGTGAACTTGTATACGCCAACCACCAAGGCAGACTCCGTTGAAAGCTCCTCGACCAACGACAGGTCTGAAATGTCTTCAGCCGATGTCGTGCATCATGTGGCGCGCGCTCTGCCTAAGCCTGTCTAAGGCCCCGAGGCGCAAGAGGGAACCATGAATCTTTCACGGGGATTGGAAGAAAACGTCTAATTGTGCAAATGTAATGAAAAATACCAAAGCAGTTGTGGCGAGCCGCGCGCTGAATGAAGCAGCAACATGGCATAGCATGGCATGGAATGTTGAAACAAGATCTAGAAAACTGAATACCAAAAACTGAAAACTGAAAAGGGTGTCGAGAGTCAATAACAACACATGCATAAAATGTCTTCCTTCCCCAGACTTCACGATGTTCGTTCCATTGCATGCAATCATCTTTTAGTAAGACATAAAACAACGGAACGGACCTTGACTAAAGGATCTCGTCGCCTGAAACACCAGCATTGAAACATCGACATCGAACTCCAAAAAAAGAAACATATATCCTACCTCTCGGTGCTACGACATAAGCCACCGCATTTCCATCTCATCTACGGCAATCCCGCGATCCACTGTTCAGCTGGTTCAGCTCACCGACGGTCAGGTAGAAATCTGACAATCACATAAAAAGCAAAATTGCGCAGCTATCACAGTGTTTCCGGCGGTCGAACACAAGTCTCAAGGTGAGTCGTGAGTGGATGGAAAGGAGTAAGGAGGATTGGGATGGCGACGGTTGCTTTCCGTGACGGGAAGGCAACGTGGGGACAAGGGGGACGTCAAATCAGGAGAGTGGGCAACGGAACGGCGCTAATCAGTGACCCAAATATAGCAAATACCCAGTAGCGGCAGCGCTTAACACAAGTACCGAATACCTACACTGGGCAGTCCAGGCAGTTTACAGCAGCACTATCCCGGTAATATTGCGCCTGGCAAACCAAACCAGCCAGGGGGGTACAAGGGCCAATCACATCTAAAGGAAACATTAGAACCCCTTGGAGCTTAAGCTGGTCTAAGTCGGACGGGTATACTTCTCTCGCTGTATACTGCTCTCGCTCTCTCACTCAAAGTATTGGGGACGCATGCAAATCATTGTAAGTCTTGAGTCCTCAGTCCTCAGTTCTCTCTACACTCTTTTCAATCCTTCCCATGTACTCTTACAAAAGTAGTCCATCATATATATGTAAATACATAGTGCAACCTAAGCAATCTCTCGTTTTAGCTCGACACACTAATCAAGGAGGAGTCAGCAGAACAAGACAAGACCATATACCGCATATACCACCAAGAAAAAAAAACAATTGAGACCTCTAAGAGGTTGAATCTCTGGTTCTAAAGAGCCACCTGATCCCTGCCGCCCGTTCGCAGCCAATCCCAAGACACCCTTCACTTCACACGCCTACTACTGGTCCACCACTGCCGCCGCCCTCGACTGAGCTTAACCTTTCTCTTCGCGCCAACGCTTTCTCTCTCCTCCACCAGGCGAGGCCAGAAAGCTCGTCCTTCCTTGTTTTCTTTTTTTATACTACTCGTATCCCTCTCTCGGATCCGGGGGCTAGTAGCGCGTACGGCACAAGGAACAATAAACACATCTGTCGTGGATCCGCCGTTCGTGGTTCGTCCGCCCTACTCGGTATAAGCCCACTAGCAGCCCGTCTAAGCTACAGGTCTCACGAAACCCGGGACTCTATTCTGGATCCACACCCCTGCTCATTACCTAGATCATTGGATCATTGGACCATTGGGATCTGTCACATCGATTCTAGTCTTTCTAGCCGGGGAATAGCTTAGTATCCCGTTTGGCGCCTTTCGTCTCAGCATCGACTAGGAGTTCTACCTAGGTACTAAGCCCAGCTGCCCAGGTTAGCCTGCCACGGTTGCTTTGCCAGATCCTTGTCTCCACGCAGCTACCACATCCTTGACATCCTTGACCTACGCAGACTTACACATTATAACTATCCGTCCCTCTCACCCACCACCACACCTAGTGCCGACCCTTCTTCCACCACGGCAACTTCTCCGCGCAGCTTGCAAGGCGTCCCGTCCTCCTATCCTTCCGAGTCATTCGCTTGACTTGAGGCCACCTCCAGCAAACCAACATCTCTCTACTTGACCTCACCTTAGGAACCGTCACCATGCCTGCAGTAACTAAGCCAAAGCTCGCGCAGTTGACCACTCCAGTCACGGCCACCTTCCCCTCCGAGCTCTCTGCTCTGTCGGCTAAGACGCCCCTTTCTGCCGTGCCGGACTTCATCAAGGAGGAATTCCCCAGCAGCGCCAAGACTCCTATCAGTCCACCTACGGCCTATATGGATTTCCTCAAGGCCATGTCGGCACCCTCGCCAGTTTTACCGGGGAAGAGATCAGGGTCGACTTCTTCGGAAGACGACTCGGCACTATCAACACCAAGCAGCGAGCAGACGGACTGCTCGTGCAAATGCGGGAACCACAAGTCGCCGAGCGGTATTCCGCCGAGCCCTTTCCCCAGCCAACCCATGTCCGCACCACCAACGGGAGCGACATCGTTCCCGAGCATTCACATGCCCCCCTCCCCTGCCGTATCTACTCTGGACTCCCCGTTGAGCGCAACAGCACGATCACCATTTAGCGCGAGATCAGTACGGTCACCCTTTGACTGGGAAGCGGCGTTGAAGTCTAGGTACGCGCAGGATTGCAGGGCGCAGAAATCGTCGGCGAAGAGCGTACGGCATATTCGGGAGGTTGTTACGAGGACTGTCACGTACACGCCGAGAATGGACCCGGCGCCGAAGGGCAAGAGGCGGAAGACGACGCATCTTGACTGCCCAAAAGCCCAAGCAGCGGCGGCGGCGGCGGCGACAGCAGCCGTAGCTCGAACGAGCACGGTTTAAGCCCTCGATTACCATCCCTTCATCACGTAACTCAACTCCGAACGAACCAAAGTCTTATCACCACCCCCTATCCTAATCTTATAACGGCTACTTTGCCAACATGATCATCTACATTTCCATTTGTCCATATCAAGTATACCCTCATTATCATTCACTTACACGCATTACTCACACTCTCTACTTGTCTCCTTCTCCGATATATTTATCAACACCAAACCGAGAACCACGACTGGAACCGGTGGCCACCGCGCCAACTTGAAGACCTAAGAGAACGGTGAAGACGAATTTACGGCTTATTCTTTTTTACGACCTAGAATCATGGCGTACATGGCATTTCAAAGAGGACGGGATTTGGGGCAGGGGCTATTATCTTTTCTTTTTTTTTTCTGTTAAGAAACTACGAAGGAGTTCATTGGCGTTTGCTGGCGGGCGTCAGCATTCCTGGGAAATCCGGTGCTTGCAAAGCGATACCAAGGAAATTTTATGGGATATTATGGGAGTGCATTTTTGTCGAACTGATTTACTTGTACCCCCCTTTTGGAAAGGGGAACCAAGGGGAATTGCAAAGGGGGAGAGCAGATCTCACAGAGGTGGGATAAGATAGGACGGGATCAAAATTCGTGTAGCCAGCATTTTCATCACAATACATGGCATCCCTTCTACTTCCCAAAGCTGAGTATTCTATCTATCCACCTCGCGTCTGTGTTCCAAACAACTATGCACGTACGAACTTATTCGCGAATACACGTCTAACTTGAACCCGCCTCTTCTGTGGCTTTTTGTTTATTTATTTTGAAGCACAGGCGGGAACGGACGTTAAGTCTTCTCCACTAACGCGACCTGGAATGCGGCCGGGAGGTTGGGCTTCTATCAGTTGTCAATTGGGGGAAAGCTCTCCTTTCTGCTTGGATTGGACCGGCGGCCAAAGTTTTTTTTTCGGTCAAGAGCGCGGCGGCCGTTGGGTGGCCTCTGGCCTCTTAGGTACCCGCTGCCTCCGCCGTCTTACAGATCTCTTGGGTCTAAAGTAGGTGTGTACTATATCTTTGCATTTTTCTTTGTTACCACGCGAGCTGGCCGCGTTAGCAGCAACCAAGATTGAACAAGAGAGATCCCCATCCGAGATCGTCCACTCACCACCCGCTACAACTATCTTACGTATCTCATAGCACGACGAGACGGAATCTTTGGCTTGGCTGCTCCCTCGTGACGAATACCGAGCGCGGATCACGACCTTTGCCCCTTCGCGAATTTCTCTTGCTCGTCTTCTGCTTATGCTATGTCATACGTATCTACCTCGTCTCGCATTGCTTGCTTATTTGCGCGATGGCCTTGGTCCTATAGGATAGGACTACTAACCTAGTGTAGTGCTTCGTCACCACACCTTCATCCGAAGTCTAGAAACTTTCTTTTTCCCCTCAGATCCCAGATCCTTTCCGTCTGATGAAAATATCGACACATTTTCAGCACTTTTGCCGTCTGGTCTTGAAACTAGCATAGCTCCTACATAAGTCGGCTTTTTACGCCCGACTACAGCGTCTTGGCCTCATGATTGGCTCTTTCGTGCGTCCCGACACCCTGGGACTTGCAGGGCGGGGGGTCCTCAGACAGGGAGGGAGGGGTTATAAGGTAACGCGCTAGTCCCGCTTTCGCTATAACCAAGGAGCAGGCCCCCGGCTCTGTGGGAAAAATTAGCCCTCCAAAACGGAACAGTTCTGCAGATTCTTGCAGATGAGCCCAAGCCCCAGGCGCAATCTTCTTAAGCGCCGGGCATGCTGGGCTCAGAGACCGAGTCACGATCCGTCATTGGTCGGTCTCTTACGTTAGCAGCATAGAGGGGCATAGGGGGCATAGGGGGAGCGCATCGGAGGGGTGTGTCATGCAGCTGTTCCAACTCTGCTCTCGCCTGCCATTGGCTGCGCAAGGGGCCCCGTTAAGCGCCCACCACCTTTGCACTCTCGAGCTTGTTTAATTGCCTACAGCCTACAGTCAGTCTATAGCCCACAGCCTACTTCACCTTGTCGTACCTACCGAATATCAAACCCAGCCGGAGTGTACAATACCCTCAGGTTACGCCCCTTTCGTATGTTTTAATAAGTGCGTTTCCTTTGGGGGTTTCCTTTTCCCAGATCTTACCCGTTCCCGCCCCTCTCTCTCTTCCTCCGCAGCCCCTCACACGGGTCAGGTTCGCGGGGGGTTTTATTCGATCCTCCCTGCGTGAAAGTGACGGGGCAGAGAGGCACGTAGCCTATTCCGTACGGACATTTGCTACTATTGGAAATGTGACGATACCCCACGATCTGGGCGGTGAAGAGGTAGCTACTGTACCTAGGGAGATAGACGGACGGTAGACGAATTACCTGACTCACCGTACCTAGGTACAGTACGTGTTGCTGCTCTTTTCTTCTTGCCTGGCTACGTTCTGCCTACGGAGCGGACGGCCGCTGCCGAGGTGGCCATCCACCGGAGGGGCTGTTCGTTCCTTTTTTTGCATCTCGCAAACGGACCCAGGGCCAAGCAAAATAACTGAAATTATACCTACCTATATATGCGGAATTAGGATAGCTGTTCATATTAAGCGTCACAAGCGGGTAGGACGTAGAGACAGACAAGGGAGTTTCGAGCTCTTCGTTTGCCAAGGCCTATAGGCTAGGGCCCCCCGAACGCGAGATGCGAGATTTGGCTGTGTTGATTTTTCTCGGTCCTCTTTCCAACTCGGTCATCACGACCTTCGCATATATGATACCGCTAAGATAGGAGAGACAAACAAACTACCTCAACGTCAAGGCGGAAATTACACCTAGCCTAAAGAATCCCACGCAAACCTACCTACCTAGCTACCGTGGCAGTGCGCCCCCCCGGTTTGTCACGCATCAGGGCGAAATTGATATGAGAGATATGTGACGAGGACCGCAGTAGTACATTCTAGGCTTTGGCTTGCCTCTTCACCGTCTCATGCCCTCATCCCTAGGATTTTCGGTCGGGTTGGGCAGCTTGCGTGTATGTGTGCGTGTATTACCGACGTTTCTCCCACGTCGTCTATCTCGATTGTCGTTGTTGTTTTGGCAGATGTGTGTGATATGTTGGACTGTGACATCCCGCACTTACATACATGCCTTACCAAATGTTTCTCGGAACCAACCACATATTCCCGTCACTTTTTTCTTCTCTCGTCTATCACAACCCGCCCAAGAGACCCCAGTTCGGGTTCCAACCGACGAGTTGTTCTGGAAAGAAAAGAGGAGCAGCGATAGTGTGGTTATTCTCCGAAGCGAGGCACAATACAAAGTCCCCGACTTGCGACACCCTTGTCGCCAACGTGGATCGCGAATAGGGTATAATATCCCTTGTTAAGTATATCGATAAAAAGCCTCAACTCAACGCGCCAACATCAGCGCATTGACTCTGATAAGGGATACTATGTACAAAGTCGCTAAGCTCATTCTAGCCTTGCCTGTACTTCGCAGATACTACTGCCTGTGGTGTGTATGTGCGGTGAAGGATGTTCCTCTGTCTCATTATCTCTCATCATAACGCGATATCTTGAGATAGGTAGTTGACCATTTTCATAGAATGTACATTATTAATATGGCCCTAAGATGAGGCTTTTTCGGATATTTTTCATCTTGGGCGCCCTTTCTGTGACCCTTCCGTCTCCCACGTGGGAAAGGTTAGATGTACCCAGTTCCAACAGATAACCTTCCATCCCACGCCAACGTCGCGGGCGAGCCAACAGTACCTAATGTACCGGGAGAACCGAGTGTAAGCAACTGAGATATGATAGGACACTATCAGCTAGCGTCTAACCAGGTCTTCCTCGTGCTAAGAGAACGCTTCGCCGCAGCCTCGCAGCCTCCGGGCGTCTCGTGCCTTATGCCTGCTTCCCCAGCATCCGCGTCCCCGGGTCGGGGACCAACGCGCACTGACGCGAACGGCCAAGGGAAATCGTCTGAAACACCTTCTGATCTAACCTCGTGGTGCGGCACAGATACTCCGACTACTTGTAGTGAGTACTTGCACCCGTCTGAGTCAACGTTCTAGCTTGTCGGTTCTCGTCAGCAACGCGAGCGCGTAGGCTTCGAGTCAATTGCGCTGACTTTGTTACCAAAAGCTGGGAGCTGACTGGACTGGAGGCTGAAATCGTTATTTACTCCTTGCGGTTGGCGTAAGTCTTCTGAGCTTGTCTCACGCCTGCATGGCTCGTGCCAAACCTGCATTGTCTGACTCATGTTGAGATCCTGGCGGCGCTAGCACGGGCTCAGCTATTGATGCGTTTGACGAGATGGTTTTCGGACGCCGCATATCATTAAGGGTCGCTGAGATCTTGGGTGTCTCGTGGTGCTTGGTGTACTCTGGAGCGAGACGCATTACGCGGCGTGGTTCTCTATGACGTTAGGCTTCTGGGTACAGTTGGATGAAGCGATTGAGTTGACGTCGACTGTCTGAAGCCTGAGATGCATCTTTGATTGTAAGCACGTGCTAGATAGAGCACTCTTAGATGGCACATGGTTGCATACCTACACATCTCCTCGCAGAATCCAGCCGACGATGGCTTGCCCTTGCTGGGAACGCGGCTTCTGCTAGCCTTCAATTGGGTTGCGACTGGGCTGATCCCCTTTGGCCGCTAAGGTAATATCCATGGGACCAGGCTGTGTCTTTTCGCGGGTTGGTGTCGATACGAGTGGTCGGATATCTGATATGGCACGTGGTAAACAGTCTCCTCCCTTCCTACATCGTTGATTGGGTCTTGACTTGCTAGTCGAGATCTTATAAGGGTAGAAGACGAAGAGGTAAGTAGAATCTGATCTCGTTGTAAAGTCAAACACTTCACACGAGACCATGTGCACAGGTTTGCTGTCGTGGTCTGGTATCTGAAGCGACCAAGACGGTTTATCCGTCCCGTCCATCTGGTGCCTAGATTCCTGGTAACCTCCTCGTGCAATAGACCATAACTCTTACTTCTGCATCGGTGACTTCCGGGGAGCTTTATCGCACCATTGCCAGCAAAGCAGACATGACTTCACAATGTCGGATCCTAAGCCCTTGCCTGCTTGGGTAGTACCATGGGCATGTTGGTTAGTAGAAGTATAACAGAGCATACATCTTCTTATACTTGCCCCTCATGTATTTATAATATCCAGTAGCTATCGGGTTTGCGCCTCTTCGCTCATCACTTAGCTGGCCTCATGATGATCAGTTCCCACTGACAACAATAGCTCATCCTCTTCGAGTCATGATAACCATAAGGAATAATATAACATATCATTTTGGCATGGGCTTCTCTACAGGTAGGATCCCAATCACCTCATTCGCCGTCCCTAGATATGCTTACCTTGTTAGCACACAGATAGTAGATCATAGCCTCAGGGGTGTTTCCATATGATACGCACCCAGCCAGCTTCCGATCTGATGAGATACAATCCGTAATTATCGCTACTCACCAATAGAAACAGCGACAGAGACGTTCATGGTTCCAATATGCCCAACAGAGTTTATCTCTCAGGCTGGCATATCAATGTCCTGGGTTTGAAGGCTGTTACAAGGCTATGCCTTTGTTAAACCTTGCCAAAGTCTTCTATCTAACAGTCATAAGATGGACACAGAGTCCCGACTAAGCAGTCCATGGCTATATGAGATCCCCTATTGATCCAGAATCCGTTTTCTTTTTTCTTCAATGTTAATACTATTCAGTACCAAGATCAGTTCCCACTTCGGACCGAAGTCAGCACGTAAGCGGGTAGATAACCACATAGAAATAAAGCGTCAATGGGGTCTTAGAAGTACGTATGAAATCAGGAGCTTTGGTCGTTGGATCGCGGGTCCTCGCTGAGTCATTGAAGTTGCTTCCCTGAGTTTCATCAGTCCGTAGCTTTCATGGTATGGGAGCCACGAGTCTTAATGGTAAATGTCTACTTGAATTTGACACAGAATTCTGCTCAATCAACTCACGCATCAACTGTTATAAACTATATGCGCATGGCCTCTCGTGCCAGTTGTTGATAATACCCAGTTATCGCCGACTCATCATGAGGTTTGTCTCCCGAGTATCCCTTCTCTAAATCATCAAAGAGCCTAGGGGTCAGTCTTCTATTCCAGCTGAGCTCCATGTGGAAGCCCTCGTGAAGGTTTCATAACAATACACAGGCTCAAAAAAAGAGATATACCTTAGTAGACAGTAGTCGCACGATCTCCAGTATGTGGGCCTGTGGGTGCTGTGCAGGAGCACTTGTCCTATGTGCAGACACGACCTGACGAAGAAAGCCGTAGAGATCCCGAAAGACGATGAGGAAGGGGAGGACAATGTTGATAGATTGTATGGTTAGGCAGAGCGTATTTGATGGGAGTTGGAGTTCTATGTAGAGCGAAGCATTAGGTAGACACGGAGTTGGTGATCCTTGAGATTCCACTATTCATTCACCACACTTGCTGTAACCCACATAAGATATGATAGCAACTCGGCAGCGTAATGAAGCTCGTGCGATGCGATACTACCTTTCTCTCAAATAAACGTGACACTTGTTAGAATTGAGCATGATTTACAACCTCAATTACGTGTCATTTGTGCTCAGGTACTTCGAAAGTAGTTACTAACTGCCATTCTCGAACTATTACCTGGATCCAGGAATCGGTTCCGAAGAGCAATCGTAAGTCCAACTGTAATACTTCTTCTGCTCGGTTAGGTATAATTATTATTCTGAATGGGAAATTGAGCGCATAGAGTACCCAGTTCTTGATAAAATCATAGACGGCGCTACCCCTGATACCAACTCGAGGGCTCTAGGACAGCTCCTTGAGACATAAGCTCTCGCCCTGATAATTAATTCCAAATAGAGATATAAATAAACTGGGAATATAGCTTGATTCGCACTATACGTAATTGTTTTTCACTGCTTTGGGTGAGGACTTCGCACCATGCACTGGTTGACTGAAGCGTGGTATGATCATAATTAAACGAAAACTCGCTATGTCAGACCGACTATCCTAAATGCTCAAGAGTATGTCATCTTTCCCGCAGAGTTAGCTGAAGTCACCTTGAGTTGAAAACAGCTTGTTTCCATTGTTTTGCAATACTGCTAGGAGACTCAAAGACACGAAAAGGGGGGAACCCTCCTCAGAGCTGCCTCGATATTCACCAACCGAGACTTGATGCTAAACATAACTTATTCTCTGTTCTTTTCATGCATTTTCACAGCTACATGCAAAGCCTCGCTTCGTCTAAGGGAGTAGTTCTATTGTAAACCCCTGAAATGACATGATTCGTCGAGTTGTCAGGCTCGACGTGCAGTTGGGCATTTCCCCAAAAATCGCGGCCCAGTCATGTATACCCAGGTGGCTCTTTGCTGGTAGCTGAGTGGCCATTGGAGATGCGGCCGCTATTTCCACTATATAATGGACTGTAGGATTATATTGAAGAGAGACGTGTTCGGCGATCGGCTTTGGTGGCCGGAAAAGGGGCCTCTTGCCCAACGCAGCGATCACCACGAGACTTTAGCTATTAACTCCACGCGTCGTCATTATCTATGCGTTACATATGGGAAAATGAAGTCTGAGATGTCGTGGATGATAACGACGATCTAGACTATGGGCCCGAAGACCTCGTATCACCAAAGCTTCTGGTACTCGCCACTACTGTGCTCCATATCGATATGAGTTTCTGTGAGTCATATGATACGACGTTATCTTTCTTGGTCTCTTTCTTGGGCTATGACCTGTTACTCTGCGTGATGCTTAGGTCAGAAATGGATCTGAATAACGGCATAGGCTTTCTTACGAGGCAGAATTATTGGTAGCATGTGCGTTCGATGAGTAACGTAGAGCAACGTGATGGTTCGACTACGACTCCCCAGCATGAGGCGTTTATCTTATGTGGGCCATTAGGAAGTTTAGGAGGTTCGCAGAGCGAAAGGTAGCTATGACGGATACACAGATTGACATTGGGGTGCAGCTGGCACCCTATATCTGACACAGATAAAGCATTAACAACGACCTACCACCGTGGTGCCTAACTCAGCTCAATGCCTATGCTGCCTCATTGCCGGGGAACCAACGTAACTTTCCGTTGGGAATCTGGAGAGGGGAATATGTCTGCGGTGCCCAAGTTGATAGAGTTATTTTCCCTCTGTACCTAGATAGGTACCTATTATGTAGGCAAATAGGTTAGACGGACGCCTCACTTTTCTCAGGACGTAGGCAGCATGGTGCTAGTTATGATAACTGACTGCTATGTTGCACTCGACAGCCACGATGGACCCCTATATTACCTTCCTATGCTAGGTACCGCAGTGTACATGCTATCTATTAGCTTGATTTAGAGCTCAACTGTGAATAAGCTTGGCCGGAGATTCTATGTCTACTGGCTGCCGCTCTTATGATTATGTTGTGCTGCGTGAATCCTTCTTCTGAGATTGTCATGGCGGAGGTCAGTTCGTAGAGATGGACACTCAAAGCAACGCATCGAGATTCTGAGGGGAGAAGGGGGCGATATGGCTCGAAGATCCCGTCCTTGGCAGTCTCAGGTCCTCGCACCTCAGAGTGTACAAGAACGAGATTATTAGTTCTTATGGCTTGACAGATAATATCACTGAGGTAAAGCTCATTGCTGTTCAGCTTGGAAATTGCACACTATCAAAAGGTGATGTTGGTATTCCTCATTTGTCGCTGAGCGGGACCTAGATAGGATAGCGTTTGATATACAGTTACTTCTTTCCTCAATTCTCTCAGAATATGATGGTCTTTCAATAATACTCCCTAGATAGATCATATGGTTAGATATATCATCATATTATAGCTTCATCGAAGCCGAATGGGCAAGGAAGTTCCGGTTTATACACCCGAAGGCGGCTGAACAACTTCACCATAGGTCCTAGGTGATTAATCCACTAATATTTCATTCGTAGTCACGCCCTATCTCTTTACCTTAGGCTGACCTGTGATATCCTGCCAATGACCTTAGTTCAGCCTCGAAAGGGTTATGCAATAAGATCTAGTTATTCACTACGGCTCTCAACCACATGATAATTGGAGAGCCTCGGCCCCAATCACAGGCGTCACATGAACGAGCCCGGCTCGGACCCGCGCGGATTGCTGTCTTTGGTAAAGCCCTTGGGAAAAGGAGCGATAGCGGTTCATATCTGCATAGACGAAATTGATCCTTCGACATGCCGCACGAGAGCGGCTGGTTCAACACGTCTCTCGTACCTACTCATAACGACCTTAAAGAATGGTACTGACTGCTGTAGATTATGCAGAACACGATCATTATTCGTGTCTCGTACATACTCCTGTAGCTTGCCGTGACTATCACCATGTCGCTAGTTTAATAGTAGCATACCTATCTGGGTGATCGAAGGCAAGTGCAACTAGAAGCCCCCTGTTTGGACCTAGACTGATTGATTTGGCGAAAGCAGCTTGTCTTTGGGGAGTATCAATTTAGCTAGGGCGAGTTTCTATATCGAGTCAATATAAATTTGGGGGCGGATTCGCCCGATACTTGCGAGTAAAACTATGAATTGATGCTAAGGTCCCTTAAATGGATGATGTCAACCTCGAAAAGAGCCATGTGACAAGACTGGTGGAAGATTGATAGTGTCCCGGCCTCCTATGCGGCCTAGACTTCTAGGCGCCAGGTACGCGAGACATGCGTAAGCACGAGCGTGGAGATGGTGTGGAAGAGTAGAAGCCAGGTTGGGGTGCAAAAAGCCAATCCTGATTTCTCATTCGTCGGTGGACCCCAGACTCTTCTCACGAGCTAATAACAAATCGAGGAAATTGGCGGAGCTTCTTCGCTGTGCCGGTCTGAATAGCTCCTGATCTCGTCACTGGTTGGGTGTTTCAACTGTGGCTATCATAATGGTCACGGCAACTGGGATACCATCAACAGGCAAGGGTAGTGAGGCTGAAAATAGCTAACTACCTCTGCTACCGAATATTTAAGAAGTAGGAGCAAAACCTGCTCGTGGATCCTGGTATCGTTTTCGAAAGCCGGGGCGACCTACTGAGCCGTAAAGGGCAGTCAATATCCCGGCACCATACATTCGAATAAATTAATTGCCTCCGAAAACGCGATATAGCCCCTTCTAGGTGAGGAGGCAACTTGTACCGGTTGGTGATACTTGCAGGACAAAAGATGATCTAACATTGCCTCCCCAAATAGTTGCTTAACGGGCCCCAAATATTGGCTCTTTGTGGGGTTTATTCGGCGAGAAAGGCAAAGGACATAGGTTATAGTCTCGTACTAGCTCGTTCGCAACTTGAAGTCGAGTCTCGTTTGGGTCCAAAACACAATAGACACGCGAGACGCGGATCCGTGGGGTTACGTCGAGCGTGCTTATTGACAACATCCGATTTCGCATGTGACCACGTCTATTCGTCCACCGCCAATGGACGAGTGTAGCAGCCCCAGGCGAACCATTGCACACCGTATCTAGGTTCGCTGAGAGCCCATTACGGGACTTGATAGCTGATGTGTGATGCTTGATTTTCTAGACCTATCCGCGATCCTTTCTGCCTCTCCACTTCGAGACCCTGCTGTCGGCTGCCTGCCTAGCACCATAGCCTAGTGGCTGCGTAAAATGGGCCACTGAGCTGCGTCCAAAGGGGAAATTCCAAGACAGTTCTGGACCAGTCACAAAATTCATACCGGTCTGAATTTCTGACCACTCATGATCTGAGTTCCTCGTCATCAAGTTCTTGTTCTGTAGACCCTTGCCAGGGTTTACAATTTACCGCCTTGTTTCTCACCAGGCCCTTATTACCTATCTTATAGCCGGTGACGACAGCACTATTCTTCTCAAGGCATAAACGTCTTTCTTGGTATTCTCGGTCTGAAATAAGCGTGTCGCAAAAGCTGGTTACATACACCGACTTTTCGATACTCATAGCGCTTCGGGTGTCGAAAGAATGAAAAGGCCGAAACGGACGTGATGCCTGCGAAGAGAGGACATGGGCCCCGCCGCGCTCACCGTCAGAATGATGCGTATACACTACAGGCAACGGGGCGGAGGACAGCATGCATCGGTTTCATACAGTGTCTACGTTGGCGCGGCATAATTCATACTGTGATTGCTGACATGCAGATTTGGAGCCGCCTGGCAGAAAATCCCTTGCAACAGTTCCTTCGCACTATTTAGACTTGGCCTGTTGGGCTTGCCGAAGAGAGCCGTACGGGCCCAGCCTTTCCGTGACGTGTAAACCGGGTACTCGAAATAGGTAAACAGAAGCCCGGCGCTCAGACTGCCTCTACTCAGAGATTCAAGTAAGGACGGGCGATGGTGAACACGCGTTGCGTAGTGTAGATGCTAAAACGTGCTTAGCTTGCTAAACGAGGGAGCAACCTAAAATTAGATGAGTCCGGGAGCTTAACTTGCTCGAGCACGCTGGCCCGGCTGGCCTGGGCTGCCTGGCTGGCACGGTGCTGTCAGCCGATATCTTTCGTCTTACGAGATGCATTTTGCATTTATGAGCACTGCATGTCGAGTCTTGGAACGCTCGAGCATGAATTACAGCGGGATCTCGCCACACGCCACAACGATCATCCGCCAATGCTGGCGCCGATCTGGGGATTGATCCTCGAAGTGAGGGTCGTCACCTCTGCCGTCACCTTCGCTATCACGTTCTGTAGTTGGGAGCAGGCACAAAACTAGCCGCTGATGAAGTTCTTACTAAATTTATATAATAAAACGAGAGATTGCAAATTCGCAACGGACCTGGGTAAGTTTGGTCTGCCGCCGAGTGTCCCACTGACCGGCATGTATCCTTGATTCTTGGTAAAGCCGAAAGTAACACGATTTGTCAACCCCGCTGAATCTCACCACCTACAGCCTACAATGGTAGGATAGAGTGGTAGAGTGGTACTTTTGTAAAAGTTCTTGGTGTTGTGCTACAATAGTACGTAGGTGGTAGGAAATGCAATGCGAAGTTCTGCGCGGAGACTTTGCGACTTGGAGTGATAACCCCTGTCAAGACATGATTCTCCGTCACTCGAGGATGCTGACACGTCAAGCGAGCTACGTAAACGATAAGATCTCGGAGGGGGGCTGGAGAAAAGAGGAGGGAAAAGAGGAGGACCCAGCCACCGGCTTGGAGCTTGTCGCAAAAATTCAGAAAAAATTTGTCAATGTAATTGTGTTATGTAGGCCGAGCGCGCATGAAGACCGACTGATTATGTTGTATCATGTTGAGGGTTGCGATGGAAAGAAAAACACCTTACGCGCAAGGCGTCGCGATCATAGCGGACTTTTCTTGTACATATTTTGTAGCGTAATGACAAGTCACGAGCCGTGTTTCTAGGGTACGCCGTATGCCAAAAGCAGCGACAAAAGCGAAAGGGAGAAATGAAAGGCTACTAAGACGGTACCTAATAGTAGCCGATGTCGAAGAAAAACGACATCACCACCAGCCCCAGCCGCCACTGAAATACTTAGCGGGGAAAAGTACAGGGGAATTACAGGGTATTCCAGCAGTCTAATTGTGCCCAAGAGAAGAGAGAAACTCATCCCTAGCTGCTCTAGGTACAATTTGCTAGGTACTTCTTACCGCTGAACTTTTTACGCTGGCAACAGATAGCGGGTCCGGCGGTTTGCCCCACTTGGTATCCACGCCGAAGATTTCAACAAGGCAGCTGATTAGTCACAAATGCAGCCCCATTAAAACGTTGTAGCCCCTCCGCCCCCCTCATGGCTCGCCTTCCTTAATTTTTACTCGCTTCTGCCCATTTCTCACCAATCAATCCCCTCTCGGTCCACCACTTGCAAAAAAATCCATCGAATCAATTGGCAGTCCTGCCCACGCTCAGTCTTTTTTCATCCAAACAGCTCCCGGAAAGCATCTTGCAAATAACATCGAATCAAATCGTGTCTTTTCCGCAGCCCTTGTTAATAACTTTATACCTACTCAATCTTTGTCCAACGTTTATCCGCTCCGCATTTTCTGGGCTGACAGGCTTGCAAACCCGCACTCTACTGGTCCAGTAGAACAGACGAATTTCACCTTTGCGCCTTTGCGCCTCTGCACCCGGTAGCAGTAACAATCCTCGGGTCACCTAAAATTCCAGTATCAGGTACCAAACACGAGGACAAGGCACACAAGACGCAGCCAGCCAGCGAGGAAACGTGATATCATATACCGCATCGGCGTCTCGCTTCTTATACTCACGTCGTCGGCGCTGCTGTCGAGTTACGGTGCATCTTCCACAATAGTTTGCTACCGTAGTCGGCCTCTCGGAAGACGTACAAAGCCATCCAATATAGGGCTTTTCGCTGCCGAAGAAAGCGTCGCAAGACTTTTCGAAAGTATGTCGCGTACTATTCCTTTTGTTACTCTTCCCTTTGTCTATCTCATAGACATAGAACGGATTCCGAATCCCTAATCCTGTCTACTGTCTTAAGCCTTATAAGTTGTAATCAAGATGGGGAATTAGGAGATAAATCTAGCCAGTTAGCGCTTCAGCGCATAGATGCGACAAGAAACCCACCCGAACCTAGCAAATCATCGCGCTCTTTTGTGCCTGCTATATAACTAACATCTTCGCGAGTAGTCACAGAGGCCTATCATCGTCGCGAAGAGGAACTTCATTCTCGTCATTGGTTCTACTAATTTATCAGGTGATTAAAGCCATCTGCGGAAGAACAATTCCTAGAGATTTGCTCTGCTCAATCAGAGTGCAATCATCCATCTTGTCGAGCTCGCTTCCGAAGCCTCTTTTCACTAAGAGAGTTTTGGACGCGCGACATTGGTCTTCCGTTTCTCTTCCCTGGTGAGTTACCTACTATACATCATGCACCCCGTCTTTTCCACACGGGCCTATGTTGGTCCAACTCCCTATTGCAATCAAACCCGAAAGCCACCGCAATCCCGGCATATAGGTACACCCAGCTACTTTGATCATATATTACGTTGTCGCAAGCTTTCCCCGGAATGGTACATGGACATGGCTTTCTCATAGATGCGCCTCTTGGGCAATACCTCCAATACCTCCATCCTTCCCGCTTTTATCACATGGCGATAGTTCGCGTCTCGTCTCGTCTCGTCTCGTCTTAACTATTATTTGTTTTTCTTTTTATTTTTTCGGTTCTCTCTATCAAGGTTCATCCTACTGATATCCTCATCACAAAAGACCGGACCCGTCCCATCAGTCTGGCAAACCCTGTATACAGGTGAACCCAAGTACTCGGGAACTTGCCAAAAAGAGGTATGTATTTGCTCGCACTCGCGCACACCTACGCCTCTATTCCTTTATCCCCATCTGTCCGTCTGCAACGATACATTGGCACACCATCCACACCGCACCACACCATCTCGTCTCTTTCCCACTAGGGCAAAGCCTGACGATCGGGTATACCCTCTTCAAGTCGCAAACTCCTCCACTCAAGGCACCAACATCCATTCTTGCGTAACTCGTCTCGGCCCTTTCCTTTTCCTTCCTTGTCCCTTTTCTGCCGCACACCTTCTTGCTACCCTTGGTGTGGCTGGCAGTCCACTGCCTCTTCCCAAATGAGCTACACATATGTACGTCGCATGTGTCCGACAAATGCATATGCCTCTTGGCCAATGGCCCACGATGCAGCCTTGAGGTTTTAACCTCGCATGGGAGAGCTTGAACAGCCCAGCTTCTCTCCATGGCGTCAGGCAAGTTTCTGGCAAGGTCTAGCATCGGGCAGCTCTCGCCTTGCGCCACCGCTGGGCAATGGAGTTGGATCTGTCGCTGAGCTGGTCGACAGGGTGGGGCCCTAGCTTGTGCATACATATTCCGTCATGCATGCCAGCGCATCAAGTGGTGGTCCAGCGCGAAAAATGGACGATTTCTCACCCCCTCCACCCCCCCTCCCGTCATCCGAGCTTCCCTAATACTTAACACGGCGACTGTAATATCTTTGGTTGGATAGATCCCCACAATCTAACAGCTTATTGCGAATAGGCCTCGAGAACAACCTCGAGCTGTTTCGCTAGGCTACCCGCTCTACAGAATCGTTACCATAGGCTCGTCATTGAATTGGATAGCCTCACAGCAGCTCACGTATCCCCAGATCTCACGTGGTTGCTAAGTTGCGCTTTTGCTTAGCGGATCTGAACCACACTGATCCCACCCCGCGAGATACATTCGGTTTTGCATATGCCCTGGTGCGACCCTCTGCGCGCACCTACCACATCATTCAGTGCCAGCTCATCCGCGCATATCCAATAGATTGGATGCACATCCAGCCTACATCGCGGCTACCTAAGTAACCCAGGGCCATCCCAACCGCGTATGCCCAACTGCAGCCAACCCTACAGCCTTTTATCTCCAGGTCGTCAAGCAATCCCGAAACCAAGCTCTGCACGGTCTTAATTCATCACCTCAGCAATAACCTGTACCACTTGCAATTCCTAAGTGGCCAAACAGATTTTATTGTTAGACCTACCCGCTTGTCTCTGATTCGCATCGCAATAAGAGACATCGACGTTTGGGTATCGCAAAACCCCCGCCGCCCCGCGCGCTGCCTTGTCCCCGATAATGATGGACTACGCGCAATACCAGAACCCACCACAGTCGGCGCATTCTGGTTACACGAATTTAGGTGCTGGAAATAACATCACATCCCCAACGAGTCACAACATACATCAGCACGGCGTTCAGACCTCGCCAATCCTACCATCGCAACACCAAAACTCGACGCCGGGATCAGGACACAACATGTATCAACCTCAGTATACGCATCAGGCGCAGTACGGCATCCAGGCGGCTGCTATGGCCGCGACCGCAGCAGCGGCCGGTGGGGCCAGCTACCCGGGATACATGTCTTCAGATTCAGGTCTGCCTCAAAACTCACCGAGGATGACGCCCGGGGGCAAGAAGGACTCGCGCGATCCTCGCTCACCCCAACAGATGAACAATGTAAATCAATTACCGGGACGACGCCTGAGCCAGGTAACGAGCCCCGGAGTCCCGAGCGCCCCAATGATGAACCACACCGGTCCCCGCTCTGCCGTCGCACCTCCATTGCCGCCAACGCAATCTATGCCGCCGCCCCAATCGCCCGAGATGACCGCGGGCGCTGAAGAATCGCCGCTGTATGTAAACGCAAAGCAATTTCATCGCATCCTTAAGAGGAGAGTTGCTCGACAGCGCCTAGAAGAGGCTCTCCGGCTAACGTCCAAGGGGCGAAAACCGTACCTCCACGAATCTCGACACAATCATGCGATGCGAAGGCCGAGGGGACCTGGTGGGCGGTTTTTGACTGCAGAAGAGGTGGCTGAGATTGAGAGGACTAAGGGTTCAGGAGAGGACAAGGATGGTGGTGCTAGCGACGTACCCGTAGCCAAGACTGGCTCTAAGAGGAAGTCTGCGACTAATTCGGATGCGCCAAATAAAAAGGCAAAGACAGAACCCGAGACACCTGACGATGATGATGACGACGATGCCGAGGACGACAGCTGAGAAAGCCCACGGGCCACAGCACAATGTTTTACTTTGTAAACCCGTTATGACGTTACGACAAGCTAAATTCTTACTGCCTATACCTTTCCGTTTTCGGTCTCGGGCGATGGAGCATAGTAGGGAGTCATCTTGGAGGGAGGGTTAGTGTGTTGCCTTGTATTGTCTTTTTCCAGTGGGCGGCCGATGCGAGTTACTTCTGTTGCACTCGTAGGTCTCGGAGGTCCACCGGCGGAATATCGACGGGGCGTCAGGACACTCGCTCTCGATTTTCTTAAACCATTTCACCATCGCCCACGCGATACTTTCTCGTTCTCTTTTTTTCGTAACCTTAATTGCGATCGCATATCTTGGCACAATCGGTGGGAAAGGATGGGCCTGATGGGAGGAAGACTGCATGGAAATGAAATGAGATGAACGGAAGGATACCCCCTATTCGCCAGATTTTTTTCTTCTTATTTCCCGTCTTCTTTGTTTTACCTTCGTGTTCACACTATGTTGGGGCGGATGTCTTTTATTTTTCTTATTGAGGTACGCGCACACGTGGTCAGGCTACCAAAGATGTGTCAGGCGAGGCCGAGGCGTTGGATTTTCATGAAGCACAGCAAAGAGGATAACAAAACAGACAGCAAGTGTGGAACCAACCTTGCTAAGATTGGAAAAAAAAAGATCTCGCTGGAAACCGGACTCCCACGCTGGGAATATCTGGATGGACATAGATTTCCAATAGTAATCCGTCGCCGGATAAAGGGATCAGAGACAGGAAATACGAAGTATAAGAATTTGCACTTGTACGCTCTTGGTGTGTGACATGACATGTGAATACTCCGCAGAGGCTGTTTGAAGCTGAGCCTTGCCTTGGTGAATGCGCATGTTTGTAGTAGTTCTAATTGAGATGTCTGGTCGAAAGGGTTATTGGAAATCGTTAGGGATATATAAAAATGACGAGATCACGTGACCACACGTAAGTTTGAGACTCCACTTTATTCATGTGCCTTCAAGTTGAAAGACTAGCGAATCGGGCATCACATCTACTACCTTCAACTACACCAGGACAGGATATTGGAAAACACCCATGTGAGGTATCAATTTCCAATCCAATCTAGATACCCGACCATATCCACGATGCTTTTTTTCAGGTACGTTTCTTGAAACTTCACGATTTCCTCTCTACCTCTCTAGCTCGATTTGAACGGATAGAGCCACATGTAGCATTGGGGTGATGTCCCAAGGAGCAAAATTACTACATAAAAAATACTACGGTCAGAGTTGGGAGGTCGCAGCTGCGTCAGCTACACCGAGGGGCGGAAAGATCAGCTGGGTCGTGTGCTGCCGGTGTTGTGGAGATGCGCGCCCTCGATCAAGTGTGCATCGTCACGTGCACTCCTCATGGGGACCCGGCCCTCCTCTACAGCTATATTCGTGCTCGAGCAATCCAGGCTTGCGATGTGTGGAGATACGAGAGGGAATAGGCGGAGAGAGGAAGAGAGAGGAGAGTGGTTGAACTAGGTGTTCAGGGATTCATGAGATGGGACCTTTACTGACGGATGTGGGATTTTTCCTAGTTTCTTCAAGACGCTCATCGACCACGAGGTCACAGTCGAGCTCAAGAACGACATTCAGATCCGCGGCACGCTCAAGAGCGTCGACCAGTACCTCAACATCAAGCTCCACGACATTCAGGTCGTCGAGGAGATCAAGTACCCTCATCTGGTGAGTTCTGAATCGAGAAGACTGGCTTCTATCGATGATGCCCGTCTTACTTAATCTTTCATGATGCAACTTTATCTCTTGATTTCCTATCTTCTGATTTACTCTATCTTACCTTCATCTATCACTTGTCAACTGGGAGATAGGAGACGGGTACTCTTTGTCATATGCCCTCGTCTCTTCTCGAACTGACTATTGCCAATTTTCTTCCCCTCTTTTATCGTTGAGTATTGGAAGCAAAAGAGCCGTGGCATGGCAAAATAGGAATGTTGCTAACGAACCAATTCAGAGCTCTGTCAAAAATGTCTTCATCCGGGGTTCGGTCGTAAGATACGTCCACCTGCCCGCCAACGCCGTAGATGTGCCGCTGCTGGAGGACGCGACACGGAGAGGTACATTTTTCCACATTACCCCGAGGCTTCCTTCCCTCTCTCTCCTGTTATAGCTCTGTAGCGGGAGGCAGCATACTGGAGGAATTATGGGATAAATAACTAATAGTCCAACAGAAGCCGCGCAACAGGCAAGTAAGGGGAAATGAGACAGTAATACTAGGAGGCAAAAAAGGCGGACATACAACAGCAAGGAGATGATAATTCAGCATGGTGACCTCGTTGTCACCAAAATCAAGATACTCGGGGGACTGCTTCGCATCGATATAGGGGGTCATGGGGTTCGTGCTGTTTTTTAGGCGCACGGCAGACTGATCTGACCTCCGGTAAAATCTAAGGCACATGCATCATCATCATGATATCCTGAATATCAGCTTAGATAGGTAGTTGACGAATGCGCCACGTGGTTATCATTGCAACTAAGCTGGAATCATATACAACGTCTTCGTATCTTCCGAATTGTAGTGCTATGTACTTGATAGCTTAACTTGGGTCGTGATATATGCATACTACCACCAGACACCACCACCCTTTCCATCCTTGCCCTCCCATAATATCGCCGCATTCTTCTCCTTATCTTCTACCTTCTCTTCATCGCCCTCCAGCACCTTTACGATCCCACCCTTTCTCCTTTCCGCGAGCCAGCGATCGATCCACCCCTTCATGCGCTTACGACTCGGTTCGCTGCCTACGTTGACCGTGGGCACGACTTTTTCGATCCTGAGCGACATGAGGAAAAGCGCCAGCTCGCGGAAGCTGCTGTGCTCCGAGTAGGGCACGCCGAAGCACATGGCCTCGCGCGTGCTGCCCCTCTGAGCCACGAGGTCCCTACTCGAGAATCGCGTCTTCCACGCTAGGCCGTGCAGCACGCTCGTCGTGGGCACCGTGCCGGGGGACACATTAGCCGTCACATTCTTGGCATTGCTAGTCGGCGACCGGTAGTTCCAGCCGCTGGGGCGAAACCCGACGATGCGCGAGAAGTGCGGCTTGTAGCCGTCGAGATAGTCCTGCAGGGTCTCGGCGCGGATCTCCATGAGCATCTGCATGTGCACCTGGGCCTCGAGCGGGTCCGACGTCATGAGCGCCGCCAGCTCCGGGTCGCCCAGCTGCGCGCACATCCGGATCTTGTGCGCCGACGCGAAGATCTTGGTCCCCAGCGCCTGCGCGATTGCCTTGCAGATGCGCTCCTTGCCGATCGAGTACGTGCCGCAGATGACGAGGAGCCGGTTTTTACCTTTCCGTTTCGGGTCGTCGCCGCCTTCTGCCTTGGTAGCAGCGGAAGAGCTCTCCCCGTCTTTCTGGACGAACTTGCTCATTGCGCTCTTCTCCTGTTTCGCTGCGGTTAAGAACTCCTCCGCACTACCAGCGTCTTCTGATATCGACTTGCAGAAGTCTGCGCAGGCTGTAATGACGTCGTCTTGAGGAGGGAAAGAATAGCGAGGGTTGAGGTATGTCGTATCCAAATAGCAGACATCGATCTTCTGCTGCTTTACCTTGCCCGAGACAGCATCGATTGTCTCGGGCTTTAGCAGTGAATGGGAGACATGTGCTGGACAGGCTCGGAAGTCGCCGCAGTGTAGAATTCGTTGCTTTCTCGGCCCCTTTCCAATAGTCTTCTCGAAAAGGAACAGCGAGCTTCCGGGGCAGTGATTAGCTGGTATCATGGTAACTGTAACGCCTTCGGTTCCGGGAATCTCGACCGTCTCCTCGAATTCGAGTTCCTTGACCCATTTCGCCGCAGTTTTCAATTGGTTCTTGACCAAACTCCCTGTTACCTTGCTGCAGTATATCGGTCCGTGGCACCAGTTTGCAGTGAGCCCGATGTAATGGTCGCTATGGAAGTGGCTTAGAAAATAGGCATTGCAACCTTTTACGGCACCGTAGCGAAAGGCATCGACACATATGGAGAAGCCAGGCATAATCTTGTAAAAGGGGCACGTTCGTTGATATGCGGCCTTGCCGCGAGAAGCGTGCTCGGACGCGGCGGCGGATGCCCATGCTGCATCCTCAGCATGTCCTGACATCAACTTGCTAAATGCGGATGTAGGCTGCTGATTTGCTGTATTTCCTAGACTGATGGGGTTGGATTGGCCTGGTCGTGGTACGGCGGCTTTCGCGAACCGCTTGCTGATCTCGGGCGCATCGACTGTCTTAGGTGGCGGCGGTTCTTCCGGCTTCGAAAGGGGTATCGGGTTACCATCTAAGCAAGCGTTTACGTGGATCGTTGCTTGGTCCGCACTTATTCCTGCAAGACTGGCATTGCACAGAGGACAGCATTCTACGATCCCTTCAACGTCCTGAGGCTCGTTTGTCATTCCATCTGATGTGTAGTTTCCAGTTTCTTCAGCTTCGAGTCTGGCTTGCTCTTCCATGTAGCGCCTTTCGCGAAACTCTTCTCCATCGTCAAACTCGTCAGCGCCGTCAAACAGTCCTTCTATGTCTTCAAGATCTTTGAAGTCTTCGTATATGGAATCTTCTTGTTTAAGGGGCGGGGCGTCGGGTACCTCTGGACAGCTCTCGTCGACCGGCAACTTTGGCACGAAGGCTGCTTCTGGATTATTTATAATATTCTCGGCCCGGGGCGCATTACTTGCATCGTTGCTTTCGGCGCGCTCCGGTGGAGAACTGCCTTCTTCATCGTCTTCGCTGTCAGAGTCTATGAATGGTACCTTCCCCTTCTTTCGAACTCGTTTTGACAGCGTCTGCTCTGGGACTGTTGTTTTGGATTGCTCGGGCTCGTTTAGGTCTTTTTTTATAAGAGGTGATCTATCGATGCCATCATGGCTCAGCTTTCTTCGTTTTGGAGACCTTAACTCTTCTGCAATATGTTCATCGCCGAACAGATCGTCCTCAGTTTTCGTCGGTCTTGTTTCTATACTGGGTATTGGCGTCGGCGCGTTTATCTTGGACGAGGTAGATACGGATGCGGATGTGTTCTTGAGGTCGCCAATGAATAGTTGCTCTTCGACCTCGATCTTTTGGAAGAAGTTGAGTATGTTCCCGTTCGCTGGCTTCTTCCCGACGGATGTTTTCGCGTTCGCATTCTTGCCGCCCGCAGCAGAGCCGAAATTGAGCTTAGACTGCCTCCGTGGGGTTATGGGCTTGGCCGTCTTCGAAGGGGCCATCGTGTAGAGTACAGTAAAGGAAATTTAGTGCAATTGAGTATTTTAGAAGCCCATAGTATAAGTCGACTCTATCGTAAATATGTACTAGTAGATGTTAGTATATCCGACCAAGGTCATATAAAATACAATGGCTTTTAGAAGAAATCCATGCATCAAAGGGGAACTTTTGCCCCTCGGTCGGGTACAGCACTAAGCACTAATCACTAAATCCGTAATGACGCCCACTAAATAGGGACCAGACGCGACTGTCAAAGCGTCGCGGTCACGCGCTGTCACTTGACAAAAAGTAACTGATTTCTATTTTGGGACTAGAGCTGGAACTTGGACGAGAGGGCATTTATTCTCCCCCAGCACTTCACATAGCATCTCTCAATCTCATAAGTTGATCTTAGTTTAGAGCAATATTGCATTGATCGCATTTCAATCGAGCGATCCGTAACGCCATGCTATCTACTACCTAGGTAGAATACCTAGAATACCTAGTAATCATCAAGAAACCTAACTAATACTCATTCATCGAGTAACCGCTGTCCTATATCGGACTGAAGAAAAGGCCCGTGGTATAACGCCCCGCATTCAAAAGCAATACAATTTCCACAAATTAGTTTGCGGGCGGCGCCGGCTCAATCTTCTCATTGACAGATCGGTCTCCCAAAGTTGCGTCGTCGTTGGACCTAGAAGGCGACTGTCTGTCACTTTCCTTCAGTTTGCCCTTCAGCGGGTTACCGTTCGTTGTCGTTCCCCTAAAGTAGTCGTGGATCTCGTCCGTAAAATCTCCATCGTCATCAATGGGGTCCATAGACTCGGAATCGCTGGCAGCTCTCGCGGCCTCTTTCTCATCCCACTCTGCGCGAAGGTCTCTTATTTTGGCCTTCGTGTCTAGGTCGGGGTGGTAGTTCTTTCCGACACCCATCCATCTCTCCCAGAGGGAAAGGTGCTGCGGGTGGATGGCGATACCGTGGTATTCGTTGTCGCGACCCTCGAGAATGTATTGCCAACGACGTTCCTGTTCCTTGAGGTCGAGGCCGGTGGTGTCAGGGAGCCAAATTAACGTGATGAGCATGCCAGCGAGACCGAACCAAGGAACAACGTAGAACTTGTTCTGATCACTGATGTAGTTGTACAGGACGGCAGCTAGGAGCGCACCAGCCTTACCAATCATAGCTGAAAATCCGTGGGCGCTGGCTCGGATCTGGGTGGGGTATACCTCTCCGGCGACGAGGAAAGTAACCGAGTTGGGGCCAAACTGGTTGAAGAAGGATGATAGGAAGTACATCGCCTGGAAGGCATGGACGCCTGCTTCGCTGGTGTAGTATTCGTAGTTGAATGCCGGGACCACGAACATGATGAAGCACATCAAGAAGCCGACCTAACTAATTGTTAGAAACATGCGCATGCGAATTGGGGCAACTGGACAACTAACCTGTTGCATAGTTTTCCTGCCATACATCTTATTGTCGATCACCATAGACGCCGCATAGTAGCCGGCAAGCGAAACAACAACGTTTACCAGATTCCAGGTCCACGTCGTCATTACTGTACCCTTGTTGCCGGTGACGACATTGATGAATTGACCTATGATTCATGTTAGTGCAGTCCAAATAGACCCGAACCTGATCACTACTCACTTTGAAAGAGCTTGTTGCCGTAAAAGAATACGTCATTGCAGAACCATCCACCAGCAGTAGCCAGCAGACGGCCACCGAAGTTGTTGATAACCATTTTCATGGACTGAACATCATATCCGGTCACATGAGCCTTCTTCTTGGCCTGTTCAAGTTGCTTGCCAGCAGCCTTCATCTTCCAGGTACGGTAGTAAGCCAGCCAAAGCGTGCCGATGGCTGGGAAGGCGAAGGACAAGCGGAAGGCATACTGCGTCGCAGTCATGGAGTACGGAGGGTTGCCGTGACCACGGTTGAAGATGATCAAGAGGACAATGAGCACAACCTGGTTGACAAACTGACCCCAACCTTGCATCAAGAACGCCATGGTGACTTTTCGGCCTCGGTGGAGACGGTCATCTCTGGTCGACATCCTTCCCGCGGATACAGCATTTTCCATCGACGAAGTAGCTGTAATAGGATATTCACCACCAACTCCGATACCTAGCCGCGTGTTAGCAATAATGGCACGTAAAGGGGGGTTGAATACTCGGAGACCATACCGTAGACAAACAAAGACCAGCCATACATGATGACCCAACCTTGAAGTGTCGCAGCCCACGACCCAGTCAGTAGGCAGAGACCTAGCAACATGACCAAGGCATCTTGGATCAAACCCCATCGTCGACCGATCCAATCACCAATGATCTATACAAGACAGTAATTAGCAAATGTTCGCTATTCCCGTGTTCTAAGAGCGAGACTTACTCCGACGAAGACTTGGCCCACCATGATACCAATGATTTCGAGGTATTCCACAGCGTATACCCAGTCTTTGGTGCAATCAGTGGGTGTCTTGCCCCAGCACGTGCCCCAGACGCTGGCGAATAGAGGTTTTAGGTTTCCGATAGAGAAGAGAACATAACCTTCCAAGCCCAGACCGGCGCCGGGAAGGATAGCGTTTCTGAAGTACCAAGCCACCGGGCTGAGAGGGTCATTCTTGAACATGGCCCATATGCGCGCGGCCTCATCAGCACTTTCAGCGCGGTCGACTTTGCTAACGAAGGAGAAGCGCTTCCAGAAGGGCAGGTCGGCCCAGTATACGCCTTCGGTCGTGTAGGAGTCGTCGGGGTGTGTGATATGCGAGAAGATTTGTTTCTCGTAGTCGGTAGCATAGTTGGCTGAGTGTCTTGAAGGGAAGTCCGCATGCTCAGTGCCAGTCTCGGGGCCGTGAGGAACGGGGATCTCCCCTATCGGGGGATCATGCTCGTCGTGGCGGCGAAGAAATCTCGCCATTGTTTAGTATGTGTAAGTCCCCCTGTGAGGAGGAGGAGATTAGGAAGAGGAGGTTGATGAGGTTGAGAGTGTCGATCGGACGAATCCCGAGCTCTAATAGGTGGTAAAAGTCTATTGCATTAGGATACTTGTGTAAAGTTGGTAAGATGGTGCGGCGGCCTCTTAGCTCCGGGGTGCAAACAGTACGTCTATTTTGGAACTCCGACCACTCAAAACGTGGTGTGAAGTTTATATGCAGTAGACACGCGACTGGGGGTCGTTCCGCAGCTTTCCCACAGCTGTCTATTCGACAATGGTATAAGACGGCAGCTTAAACCCGAGGTTTGATATATGCAAGTATAGATGTGGAAAGGAAAATGAGTTTGTGGCCTCGGGAAAGTTGGCTACACCCGGAACTATTTAAGTGAGGAATGATTTATAAGTGGAAAAAGACCTACGGAGTAGCCGTGGCGAGCTACTTCACGAAGGGGATATGTTTCCATCGATCAGAGATGCTACGATCCGGCCGGGACTAAGAGTACTAGGTCTGCTAGGTCAGTGAATGAGGTGGTACTGAGCACGATGGAGATTCTTGGCTTCTGACTGGCAAGCTGCAGTCCCCCACAAAAGCTGTTTAGGGGACCGAACTTCCTTAGGTACCAGACGTACCGTGCGGGTCTAAACAACCCTCCTTGGCGATGGGGCTGCATCCAGCCCGCGTCAGCGAGTTTCGACATTCACTACGTACCCAGCTGCCGGCACACAGACACTCACCACTCATGTCCTGCCAGCCGTTATAAGAGAGTCACGGCCAAGAGGGCCAAGTTACCCTTCTTACGAATTTCATGAGCAAGCAGCTGTCGATCTCAACGAGACAATTCACATGTCTTCGATGATTTTCATGAGCGAAATTCGTTAAAGCAGGAAATCTGAAAAGGGAAGCTCAAATCCGGGATGTGATATGATTCTATCATTGACGTAAAATTCAAAAAGTCCCGGGGGGTGCAGAGACTGCCATGATAGACCCTGGTAAGTTTTTTTTGGATCTCAGAAGAGTGACAGATTAGCCAATCAGAGAAAGCGATTCAACCACGTTTCTTTCCTGGGCCAGATGATTTGGTAGAAACCCCTGCAGGACGCTAATGGTGCCAGTTCCTGCCGAGTTGTCCCAAGTATCCTGTCTTAGAATTAGACTGAGGGGGTACACAATGAGGACAGGGGCTGAAAGCGGGCCGAAGTTGGTTCGAGATGTAATGGACCGGGATAGACCAAGCTAGCGGATGCCACAGCACACCCAGAGGACACCCACTGGACTGGACACCGAATGCTGCGAAGGCAAACAACCATTCTGGAAGAATAGCGCTAATCCTCTTATCAGCCTAGCCCTTGACTCCCAGCGTAGCAGCGTGGGCTTGGGCTTGGCTCCCTCGGTTGTCTTACAGCAGTCTTGCAGTAGACTGGCCCATTTCGCCGGTGGTTGGTTGCTTGCAGCGAAAAACCATCGCTAAGCTTTTGCTCGGCGCTGCACGAAACATCGTCCAAATTACTAGATAACGGGTCTTCCCTCTGGGCAAAACGCCTCGAGAGTCGAGACCACGAGGAACATTACCCAGATTAGCAAGTGGTCGCGTGATGTCTTTTGCGTCTTCTCGTCGTTACCCTACCGGCGGGGTCGTCGCAGCCCGCCGGAGCGCAAAAGATATTTGCGATCGCGCATCGTTACGTCCAAGTCTCCAAACGAGTTTGACAGTGAACCGCCGCAACGTGCTTTTGATAGCCCATAGGGCATTGGCCATGTGCCCCTCGGGTGATTTTCAGATTAGATAAGGCGTCTTACGAGTCTTAGCCGGGCATCAGATTTTTACAAGGCATTCAGCTGTCCCTGCTTAGCTTCTTTCGAACTCGGTGTTACGTTTAAGCTGTACGAACTCAATTACGGATTTTGGAGCTAAGGTCATCTATATTAGTAAATCGAACCTAGTGGGGGCGTGTGATATATCAGTCTGGATATAATGTATGCTCGCGAGGTATCCTCGTTCGGTCGCCTCCGTTTCTCTTACGATTCAGAAGAGAAAAAAAAAAGCAACCCCAAGAATGGGTGATCGTTATGCCAATTGCCACTTTACTAAATCGCTATCATTGTTGAGACCCCCTTTGGCTTGCTTGGTTTGGGTACCGATAGCATTTACGCGTCATATCTCTTGAGGTTCGAGGTTTGGTAACAGATAATTCGTCGGTATCAAAAAAATATCCATGCTTTTGACATGACGCATGCTAAAGCGATTATCGGGTCTCTGTATCCAAGGTTTTTTTTTTTTCTCCCTATGTTCCCTCTTCCCTCCAAGTAATCAGGAATTTCTAAGTAACAGATTACTATGAGAAAATCTGTTCACTTCCTAGTTTATCGAAAGTTACCAGCATTACTGATGTGACGCAATGAAAATTACATAGCGAGACGAAAATAGACCTCGAGTCCTCGACTGGGTCTTATCGATAGACTGGTCCTAGACTTTAATTGAAAGCACGTGACCACGAGTCATCGTCTTCCGCGTTCCGACGCGTCCCCTATCTGCTGTACCGCACGGCCAATTAATAATGTGATAAGTGAGATTGCGACCTGGTTCCCTCGACTCGATGAAATGAACTCGTGAACAAGTCTTTTAGAAACTATCGAGTCTTCAACTGCGTTAATTACTACTTTGGAATTGTGATAAAACCTCAAATTCAATCACAATGGCTCGCCAGTCGTCTCGACTCAAGAAAGCTACTGTGGATACAGCTACTGCAGCCGAGACCAGCATCGCCAATACCCTCACACCGAAGGCTAAAGCGTCAAAACTGAAAGTTAACGACGACGCAGCTGATGACGAGGCCCTCGTCCCTCCCGAGCAAACCAAATCTGCCAAGAAGCGCAAGGCTACCCAAAGCAACATCGAGGACGAAGAGCCCGCCGTCGAGGAACCCAAGACTACCAAGAAGCGCAAAACGGGCGCCAAGGCCAAGACCGACAACCTCATGGCACTCGCGAAGCGTACCATTATCAACACACTCAATAAATCTATGTACATCGGTGCCCACGTCAGCAGTGCAGGAGGTATGTGACATCAGAAACCCCAAAAATAATTAATTCAAATCTGGAGCTCCATCCGATTGACATGTTTGCTCTCTCCAAGGAGTCCAAAATTCGATCAACAACGCCGTCCACATCGGCGCGAATGCGTTCGCATTGTTCCTCAAGTCCCAGCGGAAGTGGGCCAACCCGCCTATCGCCTCCGACGCGCTCAACGGCTTCCTCTCCCAGTCGAAGGAGCACAAGTTCGAAGTCCACAAGCACTGTCTCCCGCATGGATCCTACCTAGTGAACCTGGCCGCGGCGGAGAAGGACAAGGCAGATCAGGCCTACAATTCCTTCTTGGATGATCTGCAGCGTTGCGAGTCGTTGGGTGTCAAGCTGTACAACTTCCACCCGGGGAACACCAACGGCCAGGACAGAGCAGAGGCCATTGGGCGGATAGCCAAACAGCTAAACAAGGCCCACAAGGTCACGAAAACGGTGGTCGCCGTGCTGGAGAATATGGCTGGGCAAGGCAACGTCATTGGTTGCACGTTTGAAGATCTACGGGATATCATCGCTCTGGTGGAGGACAAGACCAGAGTTGGGGTTTGCATAGACACGGTATGTGTGCATTTCCACTACCTTTCCTCCCCCCTTTGGATCTTAGTAAATACTAACTACTCCATGTTACAGTGCCATGCCTTCGCTGCGGGCTACGACCTCCGCGCCCCCGAAGCGTTCGCGGACACCATGTCCAAATTCAACAATATCGTGGGCGCCGAGTACCTCAAGGCCTTCCACCTGAACGACAGCAAGGCGCCGTTCGACTCGCGGCGGGACCTGCACGCCAACATCGGCACGGGGTTCCTGGGCCTGCGCGCGTTCCACAACGTCGTCAACCACGACGCCTTCCAGGGCATGCCGATGGTACTGGAGACGCCCATCGATAAGAAGGGCGCCGATGGCAAGACCTTCGAGGACAAGCAGGTCTGGGCCGACGAGATCAAACTACTGGAAAGCCTCATCGGGATGGACCCGGAGAGCGACGAGTTCAAGGCGTTGGAAACGCGTCTACAGGCACAGGGCGCTTCGGAGCGCAGCAAGATACAAGATCAGGTCGACCGCAAGAGCGCGAAGGGCACGAAGGGGGCCAAAATGGCAGCTCCCAAAAAGGGGCGAGGCAAGAAGAAGGCCGAATCTTCAGATGAGGAAGACTCGGAATAAAATTCAAGGCACAATATGTACGATAACAGGTTTTTTATTTTGTTTCTCTCATTAGCCTTGCCTAGTGGCGTTCATTGGTCTATGGACAGGAGAGCATTACGGCGTGTAGGAAAGCAACTCAAAGGGTATGTAACGCAACTAAAACTAATTCATCACTGCCCTGCGGCTCTGTGCCGGAGAGGGAAGTAAAGCAAAATAAAGCAAGACAAAGCCAGCCACCACCGTCTCATTATGCGCGCGTAATTACGGTTTCGTATCCATGAATGGGCCACGAGGGCTTCGTACATCCTGAAACCACGTCCTCGAATAGAAATCCTGGAACCAGCAAATGTCCGAATCCAACGCCTTAGTAATGCAGCGCGTCGACTTGAATGCAATCGTGATCTTCGTTCCTCCTCCCTTCTTTCGCAGATAAAGCCGTAGCAAATAGCACCGAAACTAAGAGCGAGAAGGCTTGGCACCCAACTCAGGATCTCCGACTCTTAGCCATGTTCTCGATGCGAGCCATCAGCGTCTTCAGGCCAGTACCCTTCTCGCAGTGCTTCTCGAGCCACTCCTCCATAGTCTCGCGCACGCGCCGGAGGCTCCTAGTCACGGGCAGCTTACGATTATCCTCGGCATCGACGTGACTGGCGGGATTGAGCAGGACGTCGAAGCACTGCTTCCAGATGGCGGTCTCGTGGTACCGCTTGTAGTTCTCGCGGATGCAGTACCGACGACAGGCCGCGGTACCGAGGGCGCCCGGGGCGCTGCTGGTGTCGCGCACCACGTCGATGTACTTGCCGAACAGCATCGTATGGATGTTATTGGCTAAGCCGTGGTAGTCGAGCTGCCAGGTCCAGGGCCGGCCCTCGCGCGCCTCGGCGCAGTCCTGTGCGTCCGTCTTCCACTCGGCGATGAACTGCACGTCGGGGGCGAAAGCGCGCATGTCGATGCCGCGGCCGAAGTCGATGAGCGTGACGCCCCGCGCCGACCAGCCGCCGGAGCCGTCCGCACGCCACTGACTCGAAAGGCTACCACCGGCGCCGGTGGGGAGGTCGTCGATTCGCAAGAGGCAGTTGTCCGGCTTGAGGTCGCCGTGCAGGATGTGCTTCGAGTGCAGGGCCTCGACGGTGCGGATCAGCTCGATGCTGAAGAACATGACCAAGGGCTCTTCCATGGGAGTCTTGGTCGTCTCGGAAAAGAAGTTGACTACATCGAGCAATGTGCCGTGTGGGTGGTACGGCAAGAACAGGAAGCACTCGTCCTGGTACAGGTGCAGCTCATGGGCGGCCGAGATGGATGCAGTAGCACGGTGTTGCGGGCCCAGACGTGCGGCAGCCAGACGCATCATGTAGAACTCCCAGGCAGTGGGCGGATGCTCCATCTTCAGGGCTTCCTGGGCGGCGCGGGTGGTGGTAGCGAAGGCGCCCTTGCCCATGGCGATCAGGGGTCCGTCCGAGTCTTCCTCCGCATCCTCGGGGGATGAGTTCTCGACTAAGTAGACGGGCGCGAACGCGCCTGCTCCGAGCTCTCGCTTCAGCGTGTACTCGTTCATGAGCTCGGGAAACTCAAGCACGACCGGCGATTGTAAGGTACCGGTCTTGTCGTTCTCCTTTTTGCTAGCTGATTTGGCCACAGCTTTGATGAACTTGCGGATCTCAGCGCCACGCTCAGAGCGTTCGGTACTGTGGTCGTAAAATCCAGAGTAGGAGTTGAAGGGGGGAAGTGTACGTTCCAGGATCTCATTTTGGATAGCTGTGTCGAGAGGGTTGCATCGCGTCTCCTTGATGATAGGTCCCTTCTGTACTTCCTTTGCCACCGGTAGCTCGTCCAAGGGTGCCGCATACACCTTGATCTTCTTGAGTTGAGGCTGGGTGATTTTTGAAGGGGTACGAGGGTCACTAAAGACCTCCTGAAGAGGGCTGCTCGGTAGATCAAATTCTTCATCGTCTTCATCATATTCGTCCTCCTCGAGAGGAGCGTCCAGGCTACTTCTCTTACTAAGAGTTTTCGCACTAGCGAATGAAGGTTTAGCTTCTGTAGCAAGGGCAAGAGAGGACTCGGTGCGTTCAGTGATAGGTGTCATAAACGGGAGGCGGCTGTTAGCAACCTCGACCGGATCCCTATAGGGTCGAGTAGGTGCTTGGTAATCCTCAGGTGGGATGGGAACAAACCTGGTTCGAGGTGACTCCTTTGTCTCATCTTCGTCCTCTTCTTCGTCGTCGTCGTCGTCCTCTTCTTCATTGTCGGATTCACCATCAATCTTCGGGACGTGCTTCTGAGTCGTGAACTCAGACCACTCGCTTACGCTCTTCACGTCAGACGTCTCGTCATCCTCTCCGGCCTCACTGAGCGAGACACGTCGAGTAGTGTTGGCGCTCTCAGCACCACTAGTGTAGTCGCCATCGGTGGTATAATCGTCTTCACTCTCGTCAACGTCTTCAAGTTCTGATGACGACTTCGCAGGGGGGGCTGCATTGAAAATATCATAGATATCATCAGTGGCTGCTTTGGTATGCATCGTCATGGTAGGTTCTGAGTTCGCCATGCCTTTTTTCTTGATCTTGGGACCTGAAGGAGAGTCCAGCTTTGCTTTGACTGTTCAAGAGTTAGCAATTTGTACCAAATCTTAGTCTTGAATGCCCCGGTTTTATACCCCGTCTTCCTTTCTAAAAAGGGCGACGGCAAGGGTGGTGAATAAGTAAGTGCAGGCAGAACTAAAGCGGAGAACACTTACTGATTTGGGTCTCATTGACCTCCATCACCTTCTTTTTTTTGCTTTTGGTAGGCCTTGCCTGATCTTTGACTGCCCCATTTTCATCAAGCTCTACCATATCGTGGTGTATAACAAGCTTCTCCGCAACCTGCTTGCCGAGCAAATCCACTTCTGATGGATGCTCATTTGCTATTTCTTCTTCTATAATGCTTTCGTCTTCCCAGCACACATCTAGCCAACCTCGGCTTGCTGCCCATAGTTCTTCAAAGCTAAGTTCAGTCCCTGGCTCTTCGGGGGTTGGGTAGATAGCTTCGAGGTTAACAAAGACGCGTTCCCTCTTCCCGCTTTGTGGATTTACGATCACTTGGTGCTTTGATGGAGCAATGACAATATGGGACTCTGCTATTCTGGACAAAGACTGAATTTACATAATCGCACAATCGCCACGAATTAGTCCTGTTGTCATCAACAAATGGGCCATTGCCTCTTGGGGGGTGGGATACTGTTAACTTACAGGATCCCGGAACACAGACATCTTCGGGCCGCTGCTCTTCTTCACTTGCGTCGTCAATGTCTCTCCAACCCAAGGCTTTGCCCCCATTACGTTCTCCTTCTTACGATCCCCTAGCGACCCTATCGTATCCCAACCCTTTGCGCCCTCTCCCATCTTCGACATCGCGCTCGCATCCGAGCTAGCATCTGAGAATACAGCGAGCTTGGCCTTACCAGGCTTCGCAGATTGGCCTCCGACGCCTGTGGTAGGCCGTGGAGCTTGTGGGTCGGCCGCCGCTCGCGCCGCAGCGCCGAAGGGGTCAACCTTAGCGGCAAGTGCTGGTCTGACAGTAGGTAGCGCTGGTGAGGAAGGAGCATCTCCCTCATCGGGTTGCTGTGCGCGTCGCTGCTCGAACTCTCCAAATTTGCGGACCAATCTCTGCACGGGTCTCGCCTCGCGCTCAATTCCTAGCTTGTACACCTCCTCGGCCTGAGCCCAGCGATCGGCGCTCTCCAACCAGGCGGCATACTCTTCGTAGAAAAGTGCGAGGCCCTCACCGATGCTGTGTCGCGACAAGAAGACATACGTCTCCCGAGGAGAGTCGGAGAAGAATCTAATATAGTGAAGCCACAGCTTTAGGTATCTGGGGTCGTTCTTGTATTGGGCCGAGCCGATGAAAGTCTTAGTGGCACGCTCGAGCAGAGTATGCAGTTGTGACTGCGGTGTGGCTTGCGCGGACGGATATGCGTCGAAGGTCCATCTCACGTATCGATCGAAGACGTCAAGGGGATCATCGGATTCAGAGAGGTTCGCAACCTCGGCCTCGTATTCCGCTCTAATGCAATCGTTGATGTTCTTGGTGTCTGTTGGTGTGGGTGTCGCGAGCTTGTGTAGAGGAGAGGGCGAAAAGACTTCAGCAAGCTTCTTCGCTGATCGTCCCCCAGGCAAGGATTGGATGTTTTCCTTCTGCCCTTCGATCATGTCGAAGTCAATGAGATCGCCGGCAGCCATTTTGATATATTATTATAGAATGGCGGCAATAGCGAAGCTCGTTCGAAGGGGCTGCAATGTTAGTATAGAGTTGTTGATAGGATCGACCTGCGACGGCGTGAATGCGGAGTGACCCGTCTAAATAACATTAAACATGACCCATGCTTCGCTTATTGACTGTTTTGGTAGCAGTTTCTGCCGTTGCCTGGACGACATGAAATGTGGACCAGTTATGGAACCTCGAATATTGCATTAAGCGCTATATTGTATTTAACCCATTTACAGGTGCATCTACCACTCAATGAAGTTGATGAATAGCATTCTCATTCTCTACTTTGTGGAAATCGGTACATCTAATATTCAAGAAGAAAGACATATGTCTGATAATCTGTACCTAAGGCTTCAGGTCTAAATTATCCACAGCGATATCATCCTCAAGCAACCATGGGCCAGAACGACTCCTCCAAAACCAGTACCTTCTTGAACAGTCCCATAGAATTCGCAGCACCTACTTCCTCCGTGTCGAGATCCTGAATAGCCGCGTAGGCATCCAGACACTCCTGGCATTCTTTCACAAAGGCTTGAAACTCCTCCGAGGTCCAGTTAGGGATGAACTCCTTCCTCAAGGCCCCGCCGTCGACGTCCCCTTCTACGTCCCCGTCCTGCGAGGCCTGCTGCTTCGCGTAAGTCCAGGCGTCCAAGTATACCTTCTCCGTAGTCCACAGCAGCACCAGCCCGTCCAGCAGCGTCTTAGACGTGTTCCCGTGCGGCTGCGCCGTGAAGGAGTCGAACAGGTCGATGTAGTCCTTCGTCACCTTATTGGGGCCGAAAGCCGCCGATTTGCTCGACAGATTCCACCCTTCGGCCACGGGCCCAAGGATGTCAAGTTCCAGTTTGTACTTCTTCGCCGTCTCCTCAAAGAACTTTAGCTCCCGCGTAACGCCCGAAAGGGCAGTCTCGAGCAGGGACAGAATCCTCCATTGCAGCGTCTTCGATGTGTCTCCGTCGTCTATCTTGGACGGCAGCTGGACCCGCGATATCAACCCTCCAGCAAATCGGATGTAAGCCTGGGCGTACAACCGGTCTTGAGAAAGCCATTGACTGAGCACCTCCGTAGGGAGACGTCCTTGGCCAGCAAGACTTAGAAAATGAGACTGAGTGGCTCGCTGATAGAGATCAGCTACCCCGGGGCTCGAAAGCAAATACTCTGATAAGGATTGCTTGGGCATGATGGATGAAGTGTAGTTTAGGTACCCAGTTTTAATTTTCGTCCCCTTGTCTTCAATGTTGAAGATAATGGAATGGTAACACCACCAAGAATTCTTATAGCTAGCGTGTTTTTATACACCAGAGTCTAAATAATACCATGTCATAACTTGATGTCTGAACGCGTGATAATCCATAATCAAGAAAGGCAAGAACAACATATTGTAAAAGTTACGTAATAATACAGTCATCTTACGCTAATGTTCCATTGGCAAATGCATCCATCTTCTGCAAACCCTTTGCTCATTGGCGCATTCATGAGATACTTCTAATTTAATTATCTCGGCTAGGTCAAGTAGATACCTCGAAGACATCTAATATAAGTACCCATATCATAGACTGGCCACTAAAACCCCATAGACCAAGCTGATGATATTATCGGCTTGGTCTCGGCGTAGCTGCCGGTCGCCCGTGTTGAAAGCATTGAGCAGTAAGTACATCGTCCCTAGATGCACCATGTTACGAAACAAAACTTGCAGGTTAAACCTCTATTGTTGTACATTCCATGCGAGGAAATTGAACGGTTATCATTATATCGTTCCGGTGGACGAGACACATTCAATGGGATCTGAAGACCGCTGAGTGCTATAAATTTGCCTCGTTAGTATGCCTCCCCGTCGCGAACTGATGTTGTACATATTCATGTCACACGCATTTGTGACACCTCAACCTCACCTTCCCGCAAATCATACTCTTGCAGACCAGGATGCTTGAATCAATTACGAAACCCATGACTTTTCTTTTTTCCATCACCACGCTGCCACCTCAAAGTTCTCCTACGCAAAGTAAGTATATGGCAAACCAGTAATCTTGGGGGTAGGATTACTCACTTCCGGGAAATACGTCGTCACCACAGTTCTGTCGGCAAACTTACGACCTGCGAGGGCTTGGAGGGCTTTCTTCGCCGATGCGGTCGTATCGAACTTGACATATATCTTACCAACACCGGCAGACTGCCGGCTGCCTCCAGTAGGTCGGGGTATTTTTAGGTCTACGACCTGACCAAATTTGGAGCATTCCTCCTGTACATCTTCGCAGATTTCTGAAAAGGTTAGCAAGGCCAATCACAAAGTATGGAACTTATTTACCTTGATAATCATCGTTGTCCATCAACTCTTCGGGTGTTACCATGTTCAGCAACTGCAATACTCTCGTTTCTTCCGAATCGATAGCAGTGGTTCCTGCAAGCATGGACATGGCACTGACGCTCATTTCGACGCCAGCTACCTGAGTTATACCGACGCTGGCCTTCCCCACCTTAAGGTTCTTGTCACCAATGAGCATGCCGTTTAGACCTTGGATTGCAATCTCTGTTGCAGCAGGGTCAACAAATTCGCAGAACGCAACGCCCTATGAGTAATTAGTTAAGGACCCTTTAGCGAGAATATAGATGCCACCATCAATAACTTACGCGAGATTCGTCCGTTCCTGTATCCTTAACCAAGACTAATGCCTTGAGCTCTCCAAACGAGGTGAGAAGCTCCATGACTTGATCCTCAGTAAGATACGGTGGCAGGTTTGCAATGCTGATCTTGTTCGGGGTATCAATAACAACCTTTGAAACAACGCCGGGTTCGTAGGGGGTGTCTTCAGCCACGGCAGGCACAATGTAGTCCTTTGGTCGTTGGATCTTCAGGCCATGTCCACCACCGTTGGCAGCGCCGTTCGTAGCATCTTCAGGTTCCATAGAGATGCCATCAAAGGCAAGAGCGACTGTGGCTTCCGAAGCATGTCGGAATTCGAGAAGGGCAAATGTCTGGTCCTTTGAAATTTGACCTAGAATACAGGGATCGGTGCTCTCGATTACGTTCAGACCGTTTAGTTGAAGATTGAAAAAGGTCATGATGCTCTCCTCGGTTGAACCGGGAGGGATGTTGTGGACTATAAGTCTCTTGCTCTGGCGTGAGTTGCCTGGCTTCAGGGATGCGCTGTTAACTGCACCACCGGGTTGATTCATGAACGCCTGGAGCTTCGTAGGATCCATGGGCTGTTGTCGCGGCGCACCGGGCAGAGGGAACATGCCAGACAGCTTAGCTTGTTCGGCGGTGACATTCTCATAGCCAGGTGGCTTAATATCCCATTGGGGCATTCGTCTCTTGCGCTCCAGAACGGGAATGATATCGGTAAGATCTGGGGTTGGTTCTCGCTTCTTAGGTGGCGGTGTCGGACTACGTGCTCGTCGATTCTGCGCAAAAAGATCGTCATCTCGATTTCGCTCGGCTCTGTCACGATCTCCCCCCCGTCTATCACCTCGTCGGTCATCGAACACGTCGCGCTCACGTCGGGGAGGTCGACCGCCATCATCGCGACGGCCGTCCCTTCTGGAGCCACGATCGCGGTCCCATTCACGTTCCCTACGATCGCGACCGCCGCCGCCGCCGCCCCCGTATCGATCTTCGCGCTCGCGGTCTCGGTGACTACGGCTCGAAGCATATGCATCCTCATCCCTCCCATCACGATGCGACCGACGAGGTGATCTACTTCGTCTTCGGTCGCGTCGATCACCCCGATCACCTCGATCACCTCGATCGCCCCGATCCCGTCGGTCGTCGCGAGGATAATCCCGAGATGAGCCATGGCGGCCATCTAGATGCAATTAGTCTGATGTCTTTCAAGAAGTAACGATAGAAAGCTAGAAAGGATGAGGATGATTGGGCAAACTCCAACTACGTACCTCGAGAAGTGTAGCTGTCGCCGTTCATAGTGTCAATTCAATACCATGCGATTCAAATAAAATATGAGAAAATCGAGAAGCAATCAACGGTTGGTTATTGATTAACGAAAGAGCACGATGCAGGAAGATTGAAAAACAAGTCGAGCTCTTGTTGCAGATGCAAATAGGTAGAGCTGTTGATGGTGGAGCTGCGGCGAGGCTGGAAAATTAAGAAATTTTGGCTGGTCCTGCTTCCAAAACCGACAGGAGGGAAGCTGCTGAATGGCTCCTGCAGCACTGAGTTAGTCCCGATTCCGCTTAGCGTCTTCAGATTTACATGCTCATGTCGTACTAAGAGAGTAGCCCCGCTTTCCCTTTTTCGACCTACTAAGCAAACAACGTTAGCTAGAAGTAAAGCCCCTTTAAGTACAACAAATCAACATGAATTGTAAAGAATATCCGACTTCACGATCAATAACTCCTCTTTACATACCTAGTACCAAGTACCCACCTCATACAGGTACCTGCTTAGGTGTATCCTAAGAGTCCATCCGAGAGAAAGACAGCGAGAAAGAAGAACAATGCATCCTGGACACATTTCCGAGTGGCGAAAGTTACCCCTTACCTTAGCTGATCTATGCATTGAGACGACACTTCGCTGTGGACAGTCTTTTCGATGGCGCAAGATAAACGATGAATGGTAACTTTGGTTTCTCAAATATAGTCCTGCAACAATTATTAACGGTGCAATTAGGAATTGCGTCCTTCATGGCCGGCTGCTCTCTTTAAAGCAAGATAAAGATCATCTTCATTATCGTGTACTCTCGACAATAACTACACCCCCAGTATTAACACCTCCATCGCCTATCAAAGGCGAATCTGAGATCAATGAGGATGACACAGAGGCGCTCCTCAAGCACTATTTCAGTTTGAAACATGATTGTACGTAAACTTCGGGTCACCGTTCTCTCATTCATCTTGCTATGTCATCACTACGCCCCTTCCACTTAACTTTAGGGAAGCCAAATGCATTTCTATGGTAGAAAGAGGTTTTCCAATTCAAGTTGCCTCTAGTTACCATTTCAGGAGGCAGTTACTAACTTCGTTTACTGCAGTGGGAACATTATACGAACAGTGGTCCAAGTCTGATGCCAACTTTCGAAAGAAGGCGCCCAAGTTTACGGGAATTCGCATACTAAGCCAGGACCCATGGGAAGCCTTGATAGCATTTATATGCAGCAGCAATAATAATATTTCACGTATTTCACAAATGGTATGTCATGCATTAGCCCCTAGTTACTAGCATGGACTTCGCCTGACCCGGTAATCCAGGTTCACAAATTATGTGTTTACTATGGCCCACTAGTAGGGCACATTGGGGATGAGGCGTTTCACGATTTTCCCACCCCTCAAGCTCTGAGCGGAAGTAAAGTAGAAGCCCATCTTAGAGAACTAGGATTTGGCTACAGAGCCAAGTACATTGCAGAGACAGCTCGCATCGTCACTAAAGAGAAGCCGGAGGGATGGCTTGAGGGTTTAATAAACCCTGACAACCCGGGCTGGCCTGCAACAAAAATCTCTAAGGATGCCGACCCGCCCACTTACAGATATGCACATGAACAATTGTTGCTCTTGTCGGGAGTTGGCCCGAAAGTCGCAGACTGCGTGTGTCTCATGGGCTTGGGATGGGGAGAAGCGGTTCCCGTGGATACTCACGTGTGGCAGATCGCACAGAGAGATTACAAGTTCGGAAAGGTCAAGACGAAGACATTTTCTAAAGTCATGTACGATTCTGTCGGTGACCATTTCCGAAAGATATGGGGGCCGCATGCGGGATGGGCACAGTCGGTCCTTTTCACGGCAAACTTGAAGTCATTCTCGGAGCAGGCATCTAGCAAAGTCGAACCTGTCGAGGTCAAGGTCGAGATCGAAGAAATCGAGCAAAACGTTATCGTAGATGAGGCTATTCCCCTTACTCGGAAAAGACGTCGGGCTACCGTGGTGGAGACCGTCAAAGTTGAAGAGCATACGCCAATAGAGACGGCCCGGACTGTCAGGAAGAGTAGGAGAACCAAAGCATAAATAGAGCTTTGTTAGATATGGCATCACCGCCTAAGTTTATCTCCCAGGGTTAAAATATTCGCTCTAGGATGTATTGAATTATTACCTACCTACCTAGGTACATTGAACGTCACGAAAGGTCATAACACGCCGTCTGAGATGGTACACGAGACGTACATTCCCATATATTCGAACTTTGACCTCCAAGAAATATCGATCATTGTCACATCAATCGATGCCCCTAAAACTTTTATTTGAGTAGCATCAATAGACCATTAGTTACCACGGAAGAGACTGAATCCTCAACTTCAACTGTTCGCAGATGCATCTCTAAGCGACAGGTTCATGTCGCAAGTCTATGGTGAACATGCCCCTACGATTGAGTGCTTGAAGTCCATTCTTTCAATCTGCCTCCTTGGAACTGGCCTCCCGCTACACAGTCAATAGCGTCAATATTGATGCTGAGCACCATTATTCTTACTTCCATGCCACCAGAGCCCATCATTCAATATACCACTCGAATACGGCATGCTTCCGAGTGTTAACTTTCAAAGTGCAAAATAATATAACTTCAAGGTTTATTACCTTCATTACCTATCCAAAGGCCCAGGCAGCTTACAGCATTTGCCGGATATCGGTAAATCAGACAGCAAGAATACACGTATCTCCTCACCATTCCCAGTATGTTCAATGCATTGCCTCATACTCTCATGGCTGGATATATGATTCATGTCCCCAAGATTGTGAAGATGAATATATGTGCGATTTCGTAGCTTGAGATCCATGTGTGTAGGACGACGTGGGATAATCCTTCATTATAAGGTGTTTGAAGATTCGTAGGCCACAATATCCCGACGACTCATGTTAGTCACTGCTCCTAGATGATACAGGGCATCAGCCAATTCAAATTGGGGTCTTTGAATAATTGTTAAACTTCTGGTGCTGTATCATGGAGTCGTTTGCCCCTCCTAGCCCAGAGGGCGTAAAGACGTTGACTAATATCATTGACAGACTCAAATCTACCTATGTTTCTATCATGCCAATCAAATCTCAGATTCATCGTTCGCGGTGATTCTATCTTAACTAATAACTTGCCCATCCTCCTACTTTTGTTGTTACGATTTGCGCTGCTCAGGGGGTGAGGCCGCTTCAAGCACAAATAACCCTTAAACGTCATCCTACGGCTATGTTTGTTCTTCTGGAAACTAGGATCCGAAACACTAGCTCTTAATAGTCACCGTTTCGCGAACTGAGGGTTTCCAGGTGCCGGTGTCCAACTTTGGACCTCGGGCCGCCCGCACAGGAGCCATCAACCGGGCGTTTCTAAAAAAGGGGGTGTCATCGGAAGAGTACCTGAGCCAGTCTCCAGCACCAACTACGAAATTGACACCACGAGTCGGCCTAGCGATATAATATATGAATTATACATATTTACTTCAGCTGCTGTAAGAAGTATATTCAAAGTTTGTTTCGCAGGTGCAACGTAACGTCGATGTTGATCGTGGGTTACATTTTGCGATCCGACAGACAGCACTTAATTGACGCAAAGCCCACGGAGATCCAAACCCATGAGTGCGTGACGTTGTTCATAATAAGCCCGGCGAAGCTTTTGGTGCTGAGTCCCTTTTGCCGACGTGTCAACTTGACCCGGCGTGCTCGACGAGATCCAATATCCAACAGGGCCACACTCAGGGGTAAAGTCGCACAAAACCTTCCCTCGTATTCCGATTCCTCGAGCGCCGCGTGACATCGTGGCCACATCGATGGCCTCTATGCTAGTCTAAACGACCAAGGTTCCGTAGGGCCGGGACGGCGGGTTGTCGTACGACGTTGCGCACATTTAGCCGCAAGGTCCCAGCCGAAAACGGGCAATGATATAATCCCGGGGCTTGTTTAAGGCCGCACTTTAATAACTGAGCTACCGGGCCGTCGAGGAAAACGCTCGTATCCATTACGATGACCTTGCTGCCTAGAACTTGGATCTCGCACCCACCGGGCTTCGTCGTAGGATGTCACTTCCGAGCAGAAGAACGTATGTTATCATCGCCTTGAGACACTGCCTCCCTCTATACACACCACGTCACTAGCTCAAGCGCAGACTAGGCAAGTGGCATATCTACGTCATGGTGCGAGATATAGTAATGCACGGCGGCGAGACTGGACTTCAAGCCGGAAGAGCCTCGAAGGCGGGCCGGCGCGTGTGAGCGCTTGTCGCCGCGAAGCATGAATCTTTCCAGTTTGTTGTGACGTATGCTGCTAGTAGTGATGCGCAACTTCCTTGGGGCGAGGAAAGAGAACCTCCGTAGGTCAGCCCGAGTAATACTGCGTCATTTGAAAATTCTACTTACCTTGATGGGAAGCGGTTCTCCTTTCCGAGGCACTATCTGTGTATTGAGATATTGAGAAGAAGGCTGTGATGGTTCCAAGCAAACCCCCATAAGCACTTGGTATGATGCCTCAGCCCCTGTAGCCTTTCTATCTAGATGGATATATCCATTCTAGTCTTTTCCGCGACCGTTAGATTATGTGAAGTCTATCAATCCCGTTGATTTTACCTTAGCCAGCGGACCATGAGCACAAACTACCTACCTTAGTATAGTAGATTACCATACTCCCGTATTGACTGTGAAAGCAATATAATTATGCCGTGTGATTGGTGAGGGGTTTCGACAGCGAATAGCATCGAAGTTCAGTATAGAGAGTACGTTCGTCTATCAGAAAAAAAAATGAATTGAAATAGGGGCTTGTCTGCAAGGACGATATTAATCAAAACTGACCATAGATACGCACCTAGATACTTAGTACTAAAGCACTGTAACATCCAGCATTGTTTCACTAGTCGACTCATAAGCTAAAGTTAATCTGAATCCAGTCGAGGGTTGCAATATAGTTCCATTGTATGCTTAAATGAGTCCATTCAGCTCACAGTTGTTCAGCTTAGCCCCCATACATTCCACGATTCGACAAACTGCCCTATAACTGCTTGCAAACAAACGTGTTCCCCTTGAAACTCTATACATAGCGCTCGAGCATGCAAGAATTGGCCTATTCTGGATATGGCATATATCACAAAGCTATGATTTCAAACGTGAGGGACTTGCACGATCTGTACTATGTAGAGCGACGTCGAAGACACAGTAATCTTTCCCCTTAATAGCCATTGAAAATATCTTTCAGCTTTAACGTTCCCTCTACTTCCTGTCCGAAGGCTGTAGATGTTTCTATGGGGCCCCGATACTTGGATCCTACGCCGATGATGCTTGCTGAGCTGGACGTCCGGATTCTAAAAATGAGAGGGAATGAACTAAGCGGCACAGGAGCGCTATGCCTGCTGCTGTTCTATACAATATCATAGGAACTAGTTTTTAGACTAGGATGTGAAGATGACATAGGGCAAGCGACGGATAATGGTCAAGTGCAGTCAAATGTTTGCGGCTGCAAAGGCAGACGCGACTTGCCGTCCCAAATTACAGCATAGTCTGACATGCAAGAATTCTGCGATAGTAAATGGTGCGATCCTATATCAGGTAAGGCTAAATGGGAATTACATAAAACATGACCAGGACAAGAAAAAGGGGTTAGCAGGGTTGAAAATTTCCATCGTGGGCATGTAGGGTTTACGCGTGGGTGTCACCATGCTGGATACGAATAAGATAGCAATATTTACATTGCACCTGAATCGACGAAAGACAAAGCTGTAGCTCGATGAGCCGGCATCTCATGCTCTTTCGCGCTCCATATTGATAGAGCGAAACTACACGATGTTGTCACAAAATACTGGTCACTCATTCGGGGTCTCTACGGTCAATATTTGCACTGAAAAAAAGTAAGTATCGTACATGGCGACGCCAACATTTTGTCAGCTGTGTCGAGTGCGAAGCTGCAGCTGTGAGAACCCTGGCCCTGAATGTAGGTAGGTATGTAGGTAGGTAGGTAGACACTAACGACACGCCAGCGAGTCCGGGGACAGGCTCCCCCGGAGTGGAATTTATTACATCGCGAATAGGATTACACTATCGTGTGATTTTTTCCCATGTAGGAATCATTCGCAACGAGTGACCCCATTATGTTTCGGTGCCTCAGACGATAGAAGTAGGTAGGACTTTGACCGGGTTAGAGTCCGAGCAATAGCGTAGCGTAAGGGCGCTTCGCTGCTCGCTGGAAATATTTCCATCGACTGCATTTCCGTGTAAACCCGAAAGGTCCATGGGTGTCTTGGCCCCAGAAGTCTTATCTTACATAAATTGGGTTCCTATTGGAGGGCGCTGCTTGGCTGTAAGCCTCATCTGCTATTCGGCTGCCCCGACCCGGAGTGACTGGGAAACCCATCGTCGGCCTCGTCGGGGCTTGAGTATTTGCTCACATATTCAGTCACTTACTCATCCATTTCATTTCATAGTGTATTGTGCGAACTTAACATTATGACTTGTGCCGACACTTGTCGCTAGGTAGTTATCAATTGCCAATAAACGGCTTTGATAAAGTATTTGGGTTCGTATCGAATGATGAGTCCGAAATGAAAGAAAAAATAATAATCGAAGCCCAAATAGCCGGAATGGAGCTAGGCCGGGCTGTTCATCTGGTGTGTGCGTGCAATAAGGCTCTGCATAGTATTGAATCCTTGTGCCAAAGATTTTAGTGCGTTGGCGTTGGTGGGAGGAACTCACGGTAGGAAATTTGCTAATGACACCCTCGTCAACATTGGTCGCCGACTAATTTCTTCCTCCTTTGGTCCTCCTCACCTGTCAGGAGCCGCCGGCTTCGGCAGTGTGGGTTGCTCTACCACCAACTAACTGGTTAGCTGGCTCTCTTTTCTCAGCACGTAGCCGTACAGAGTACTAGTTCACTTTCTTTTTGCTCGTAATACTGAGCAATATGTAGATATCTTGTACGAAATAGGCCTGGCCACATCTCCACCAGCCCTTCACAGTAAGCGTGGTGCCAAGGCGAGGCAAAACTACCGGATCCTTGAATATCACCTTCATTGCCGTGTGGGTGTGTGTGGGTGTTGGGATTGCGAGCCCTGGCCTTGTCCGGCTTTCCCTACAGAGCACGTAATTAGAATCTGGTCAAAGCTCATCTCTTCTGTTCGCGACGCCTCGCGGCTCTTCCTCGCTGTAATTAAAAAAGGATACAGCCACCCACAATATCACAATATCAGCCGGAACCAAGCCTCAGCAGAAGGGATTAGGTTAGGTATGTGTTTGGAGGGGGGGTTCGCTTTTCATGATGTTCGTCGGGTACGGGTTGAAATAGGAATACCGTTCCTAGCAACGGCAGGCAGTCTAGCAGTGACTGATGCAGATGGGGCGCCAGGGTGCAAGGGGCGCGTTGCGGTAGAGCTGCGCTAGAGACGCCGTCTCTCATAAAGCTTCTTGAAATGGATATGATCGACGACGAGGTGCTGGGCAAGTAGCCGGGATCTGAGTGGTATCGCTAATGCGACCTTTGGGGAATGCCAGTCGAATTTCTACTTGAAACACACCCTTGTTCCTTGGCCATCCCTGAGCCTCCTGTGACTGGGCCGTTGGATATCCCGGGGCTCCCCAAAGTGGACGTCAATATCTCCTGCGCAATTTGGAGATAAATAATTCATTTGCAACTCGACATCATCGACCTTCTAGAAGGTGACTGCGCCGCCTGATGTGATTCAATGGGTATGTTGAGTAGGTAGGTTGAGAAAAGAGATTGGCGTGGAGTATGGGGGCGGGATAGAGATAGCATGGGGAATCTTTTGCGACAAGCCTCACATGGTAATTCAAGGATTGACTTTAGACACAGGTATTCCCGTACCTTGGGTGATGTTTACTGCTAATCATCCTAAGATATCAAGTATGTTCAACACGATACGCGCGACATATATATGAGACAAACAACCTTAATGACCATGATCTTAACGCCGATATCTATACTCCAGAGAGCGGGAGTGAGACTGGCTCTGGGAAATGCCGTTAACACTGCTGATCTCTCAACGTCGCGTCTCGGGAATCTGTGCGAATGGGCAAGTGCCGCTACCACCATGTCAGCCTTGTGCTACTGAGAACAGGCTCGATTCTAACATCAATAACCACTGGCGACCCCTTTTGGACCTTGACATCTGCTAGCTTTCAATGGCATATGACCGTTTGGGGTATTGCACTATAATTTTATATGAGCTCCATCAAGCTACGCTGCAAGCGTATGCAGGCGTAAGGTGTGTAGCAGGTAAATATGCATGTGCGTGCTGACAAGTTGCAATAGTTTGCCATATCAAGACAATAAACATGACTTAGCCTTATCGTTCGAGTTCCAAAAGGGAACAGGCGCTTTCGAAAGAGATGAACGCCAAGGGTTCGAAAATTTTGCCATGCAGCCATTTTCGCAGCACGATAGTATCGAATGCAACCTGGTCTGCGGGTTTGTGATATCGACGACGCAGGGTCTCTCGACGAACCCAAATCTTGAGAAGACGGCTGCCGGGGTGTGCCATCCCGCCTCACCAACCACACACAAGTCTTCTTGTTTTCCCCAAGCCTACAAGTGGTTTACTATGCAAGAGGCAAGAGGAAAATAACAGCCTGCCTTCACATGATGCGCGCGAGATGTGACGGGGAGATGGCCTCGCCCGGGACCTACATACTATGTAGTACGTTGTAATAACTCAACCATTTACCCACGTGCATGTAATTTGACTCCTGTAGCATGGCCATTCCGTACGCGGTATAGCCGTGGGAATGTAATATCGACACAGGCGGATCTGTTTAATATCGAAATACCACTTTTGTCCATCTCCCTGTCTTGCCCTGTCGTGACCAAGCCCACCAAGACGACGAAGCTAGTAGCTGGTCGTATAACCATGCATCAGAATGACAACTCTGTACCTAGATCTCAAAGAAAACAGACGCACTACGGATTACTTAGTCTTGAATCGCAGCTACCCTGCCATCTCGTAGTCTGATAGTTCGTAACTAGGGGGTCTGATATGTCTTAGCGCCGGCCACGTGTTTACCTAGGGAATTGAATATAGGGTCCTCAGATCCACGGCTAAGCGTATCTTCCTGCGCGTGATATCCACGCAACGCACTACGCACCCGTGCGCCTACAGGATCGGGCAAAAGACGGCCGACGGTACTGGCCCGGCGAATCGTGTGTACCGTGAGCTGATGGCGTTTCTGATCCGGATGGAACCGCTGGACTGGTTCGCGTATGTGATGGCTTGATGGCTTGCCGGTGGCTTGTAAATGGTTGATTCAATGTTCCAACCCATTCTTGTAATCGACCGAAGGTTTGCCCGGCAGCCAGCGCTATGGCTATATGGCTTTCCGCTAAAATTCAAGCTTAAAGTGATTGGAACGCCGTTGACTAAGCCCTGTTTTAGCCTTGAAGACCCCCATCTGGCATCTGGCATATGACGTTGCGTAGATCTTGAACTGCCGTTTTATTGTTTTGTTCATTAAAGTAGTAATTTAAAGATGGCGTAACTAACCTACCTTTGTACATTGCTTATTTCTTTTTTGACCCCATATATCGAGGTACACAGACAGATAGAGGGAAGTACCTTGGATGGTAGGGCAGGATAAGGCAAGTAGCTATACATTTTATCTTAGTCTACTCCGAGTAAAACTCATCGCTGCCAACTCGTGACTAGGAAAGAAATTGTGGCTGCATGCATGCCACACCTTTCTATATCGTACCTACAGCTAAAGTGATATCCTCCCACCTTAAACTCACCATTCACCAGGAACGAAAGAAAGAAACAGGACGCTATCGTTACCCTGATCTCAGGGTCCTGTTCCTAATCTTAGTCTTAGTCCTAGTCCCTATCCTTCAGCACTAGGCATCTGAGCCCCGGCATCTTATATTCACCCGCGGTCAGTTTTCTTATTAGCTTGTCGATATTGATTGGTCATAGCTCAATTAGTTTCCATCCACTGAAAATTGTTCGATTGTATCATTTTTGCGAGTTGTGGAGGCGCCGGGGGAGGGCTAGCTTACGCTGTATTTCCCGCTATCCGCAGCCCGTCCAATCACCATTCGTTCGCATCAGACACCTCAAATCCTCCTCCCGACATTGTCCAAGACTATGACGACACCCCGGTCATTGCCAAGAGATTCCCCGGTCAAAATAGTTGATGTACCTAGCACTCTTCGACTCGGGATAAAATGCCACATACTAAAAAACCGACAAGTGTAGGTTAGGGGATTTCGTACAGAAGTCCCTACATCGGGAAATATGTGTCGTGTTTTAATATCTATCACGATGTTATTCATCTTTACTCTTGTTGTAGGCCGCTCTATTGGTTACCGGGATCCTCATCCCGTAGTTCATCCATAGGGCTAGAAAATAGGATAATAGAATAAGCTAGGATGAGATTGAGATAAAAATGTAGATGGTGTCGTACAAGCGTCAACACCACGCTTCCTACATAAGCGCGGGATAGAAAAATAGACAAGAGGTATAAACTATGCCGTCACCTACATAATTCGCTTACCGTAGGGCCGTCGGGCTGGCAGATTGAGCCCCAGATGCCCCTCCGTATTAAAGGCGTGTAAGATGCCACAGACAGGGCCGCTTCGGTGCCTTCGTCATACTTGCACAGGTCTTCCTTCGCTTGCCAACCCTGACCGACGACGTCAGTGCCGTGAGCACTTGAGCAATAATCGTTAAGTTTTCCGAGGCAGTACCGTTTAATTAGCTTCCAAGGACTTAAGGAGCCTGCCCGACTGGCTCGAAGATATCGTCATATATGCAACCCTCGGTTTCATCCCGATGACATTGTTTTTGAAACTTCTACTCCGTACGTGGTAGGCGTGGCTATCACAATCGTCATTCCTCTGGCCGAGCTCATTCCATTCTTATCATACGTGCCGTAATCGCAGGTCCAAAAACCAATTTGCCAAGACATCGTCGGCTGAACACGAAGACTACACTGCCGCCACGACTATTTTGTAGTGCCGGGCCGAAGGATAGCTTTAGTTACAGTTATGACGAACCAAGTGGGAAGAAGAAAAGGGCTGTAGATGGGATCATGCAAGTAGCAACTAAAACAAAAACAAAACTAAATAGATTCTCTCCTTTTTTTTCTCTAATGCTATTTTCTTTGATACTTATTCATCATCCCTTGATACCGGGACAGAGAACTCCGTCTCTTTTAGTCAATGGGACTTGGGCTCAATGATGTCGTGTCTTGGATCATTGAGAGGTGAGTGAGTGAGAAGGGGCCACTTTTGTGGAGTATCTCTAATGTGTCTCATCACTATTCACACACCGCATGACGTAGAGAGACGCCAAGAGCGGACAGGCTAAGTCCACCCTTAGCTTTCATCCTTCCCACCAAATGCCACCAAAGGGGAAAGGGCCAGGTGGGACATCCCATAGGAAAGCCCGAACGCAAGTACCGTGTCAGCTTGTTCTAGCAGACATGGTAGACATCAATGGCAGACATGTCTGCATGTTTAGGTCCATTGCTTAGGAATTATAATTTGTAACTCTTTTCTTCCAGCTATTTCCCGACTGGTCACCAAGTGGACGCTATCTAGTCTGAATTATCAGATGGCCTTGGTCAAGTACTAGAAAGTCGCTAGGGCCGGCAAGTAAAAGAATGGACAATAAAAAACAATAAAAGATAGCAAGCATAGAGCCGGCTTTATGCTCCCCTCTAGACCCTGCATAACGGCAAACCCCCCTAATCCTCCCCCATCCTTTCACATCAGTGGCGTAAGCTAGGAACGAGCCTTGCTGCCTTATTTAATACGTCGAATATAATATTTGATGTGTAGGTAGGCATAATATCTATGAGGTATGAGGTATTGCATGTATAGCATGTATATAGTACCACGGCACGGCATTCATTATACGCTTAGGAGGAGAATAATAAACATGGCTTGCATGGGGGGGTCCTCATGATACCCTCGAAAATACCTAGGTACCTCTTGAGGGCCGTATGGAGCCCCTACGGTGGTAGCGGTGCCCACCCCGTACCGGTACATGTACGCCATGTCCACTAGGCTAGCATCAACGGCGCGCCCCCCCGTAGCCTTAGCCTTAGACCCTTGCCGTTACCTTCAACCACACCCTGCCATGTTCTCATCTCCCTTTACGTACCGTACCTACCGTACCGTATCTAGTTGTATGGCATTTCCCGTACTTGGACTCTTTTTTCCTTCTTCGCCTCCATAATAAGTTATTCGAATCCCTGTGCCTGTCCCTTCTTGTCCCACTCGCCCCAATTTATCGCCGTCTGTTGTGGGTGAGAATAGAGACCCTGATACCCAGGGTACTTTTAACAGGACAGGGCCGGCGCTGGAATCCCCTTGCAACCAGAAACTGAGTCTCCTCTGCTGCTAGTTGACGTACTAGCTGGCCACTCCATCACACCTAAAATACTCAGACGGCCTGGGAAGCGGTAATATATGTAAAAAGCCTGCCATCCTGCTCTCGCCTGTGCCCCCTTCCGCCCATCATCTTTAAAACAAGCAAGCTCAAGGCCAAATATCTCGCATCTTGACGTCGACCCTCGATATCGGATCAACACCCATCGCCCATATAAAAACACCATTCATCCTCCTCGCCCCCAGCCCCAAACTAAAAAGAGCAGTGGGCTGCTATAGCACGGATCAGCATCGTGCTCCCAGGCCTTACCCGGGTACTCCTGTAACAAGTACTCTTCTTCGACTTCTATGTACATCTGACCTCCCGGATATCTGGCCGCTGCTGATCTTCTACACTTCGGTCTTGAAACGAGCCACCGAACTCCACATTCTCATGATCAGTCAAGACCTAAAACGGCTGCTATCAAATTGGACACCATCTTTTCAAATTTCAGCCCTGGTTCGATCTCTTCAGTATCCTACCCTACCGTGCTCTGCGTAGCACCCTACAGTGTGCACAACCCTGCCTCGACCTGCTTTAGTACGGGACATTGGACTGTCGATCAATCTGTTCACCGTCGTCACTGGACTCTGTAGGCTAAGGATATTGGTTCCACCCGTCCCAATTGCTGGAGAGCGTTAAGCTTCAGACGATTGGGCTGGCCTGAAAAGTACCGGCAGGCCCCAGTGTGTACCTTTGGTCCATCTATTCGGGGGTTCCTGGTCGCATACTTCCTTAAGTGTCCTGCCAAACACACTTAAGGCTCGCTGATCCCCCTCCCGTAGCTCGTGACGGATCTTCTTCACTGGATCTTGAGAGACAAGTCACCGCCTCGGTAAGGTGACACGAATCTGTCCTCCTTCGGGATCCCGCATCTGATCAGCGAACTATCCAGACTTTTCTTGTCCTCTTCTTCACAGAAAGGGAAATAGAAGTCCGGTTTCAAAGTGTTGGAAAGCCTCAATTACTTTCCCAACCTTTACTCACTTATGTTATATTTTGTCCGAAGATGACTATGACTCTTGATAATCAATCACGACTCGGAGCCCTCAACTTCGACCACATGTCTTCCTACTCCAACCCTCCGCACTTCACCAACCCGTGGGCTACGGGCTCCTCTAGCCAACATGGCAGCCACAGCATCTACTCGCAAGGGCTCAATGCCAACTTGGGCGGCCTTGACTCTATGGCCAAGCAGCATGCCGCAAGGACGGGCCCCAGCAGCAGTGCCTCAATGGCATCGTATGGGAGCATCCCGGTGACGGCATCATCAGCAGGTAGCACTCTCATGGCGGACCTCTATGGACAGCAGGACTTACTCAATATGCCGCAAGATCTCTTAAACCTGAACCGAATGCAAACCACGTCGGCTGCATACGGAGAATCAGCGTACGCGACCGCGACCGCCGCCTCGCCGGTCAACGCGACGTACTCGGCGTCGCCTAGCTCTTATGATGGCGTGTCCGGTTATGCACCGGCACCTATGCGCTCCACATTTGCCCTTGCACCGGAAGCCGACAATCGAAGGTATTCCCAAACGTCAATTTCTTCCATCTCTTCAATTCCGATGATCGAACCCGGCACTAGCGACGCGCATCGCTCCCACCGGAATTCATTGGTTGACATGAATCACAGAGGTCTTCAGAATGACGATCGAAGAAGCTTTGCGGATGCTCTCGACGCCGGCCAAGGCATGTTAGCCATGAGCCAAGAGACTCCTCGAGCTATATACCCTCCCGGGAACCGCGGTAGAGGTTCTGCCGACTCGTATGGCTTTCCGTCGACGCATTCGACGAGTTCTTCTATCTCGTCGGCCAGCAACTACGGTGGTGGTTACTATGCGGGGTCGGTAGACTCGTCGGTTAGCGACTACTCGACTGCAGGTTCCGACATCGAATCCGTTACATCCCGAACGCTTCCCCGACCCAACCTAATGACTCAGCCTCCTCCCGCGCCTCAATCAATGATGGGACAATTCAGCTCGAAGGTATCGTCGAGCACGCAAAAGAAACACAAGTGCAAGGTCTGCGACAAACGATTTACACGACCAAGCTCGCTGCAGACACACATGTATAGCCACACGGGAGAAAAGCGTACGTACAAAGATGAGATAGACGTTGATGCAAATGGAATACTAATTGGAATTTTACAGCTTTCTGTTGTGAAGTTGAAGGGTGCGGAAGACACTTTTCCGTTGTATCAAACCTAAGGCGACACCGCAAGGTACATAAAAACGACGCCAAGTCGGACGCGGGATCTGAGGATCACCACGACGATCACTCCGACTAAGATAGTACACGCTTTACGACAAAAAATATGTTCGATTTTGTGCCAGGTCACGATTTTAGAATTATTTACGATTATCCTTATTATGCGGATACCTCATGTTAAGTCACGTTCGAACTGGTCTCATGGTTTTATTAGAGGAGACAAGTCACCAAAGCATCTTTTATTTTTCGGCCTGATGCTACCAAAAACGGGTTGCAACTTTATGTCTCTTGTACGAAGACATCATTTATCGTCATTGTCATGGAGATTTGTTTGCGCAGCTGGTTGGAATGATATCCAAGAGTGTCTTTCGAAAGCGCTGGGTGCATGGGATGAGCTTATAGATTTTGGGTGGGCTCATTTTATGGCATATTTTCCCATCTTTTTTTCTTCGCGTCCATCGCTCGTGGCCTCCAATTGGGTAGGGCTTGGCCACTCACATCGACACACCGGGGGGTTGGGGACTTGTATTGATTTCTCGAGGAGATACCCTCACAGAACGGCGTTTGGGATATAGGGGATTCATTGGCTGGGGTTGAAAGATCGCATGCATTCGTTTTCACTGTGAGAAGCGACAGCTACCTGCTGCGTTCTACACAAGAATTATGGTGGAAGAACAGTCTCGAGGAGCAAAAAAGTACAGAAAAGAGAGACCAAAAGTGACACGAAAGAGCGAGAGCGAAGAGAAGAAGACATTGTATTATTAGCTAAGCTTCGCATATACCCGTCCCCAAGGCAGAGCACTGATCCTCAAAGACATGGAGTCTCCTGGTGAGGAAAGGCCTACATTCGCTACTGCCTCTGTAATCTAATTGTTGATATTGTATGATATTATATGACGTTCACATGAAGGCACATGATTTGTATCTACAGCTTGCATCGCAGATGATTCACGTGGAGGTGGGCCAACTGCCGTGTACCGTCTACATGACACGCATTGGCCGAGGAACGTGTACGTGTACAACGGGAGACGACATATGAGATGACCTCTTTTCCATATCGTCCAGACGCCATTTGACGAGGCGTAAGATCGTCGAGGTGAACGGAACTGGTATATCAGGAGCGGATTCGGCTCCAAACCGAAACTCGTCAACGCCAATGAGCTTCCGTACGGTAGCGTAGGAAGATATTAGTATAACTATGTATATATAGCACTAGTTAGACGAGCTGGGGAACCTCAGCTTTTGCGTATGTAAACTGACGTTTGTTTACCTCTCACAAGAGCTCGGGACGTCCGAATGGGATTCGAGGGTAGTGGGTAATCATAGTAGGGAATCCTCGAATCTTACTCGGAACGGGCCAACTTGCATGTGTCCCCCAGGTCCCCTTTTCCTCTGCCGTCCGCGGAACTGTCAACAACGACGACATCGGTATGCGGTAGGTATAACGCTCTCACATGAATAGTATGCTACACACATACACACAGCTACAGTTACCTCGTATCTCACACTAGTTGCCTCTTCCCACTTTATTATCCATCCCATCGGTTACCACCTACACACGTACCTAGACTACGTAGCTATGTACTTCTCCGCTTATCCACTTATCTTAATCTCTGTTACTCCGCTCCTCACTTACCAGAAAGCGGAAAGAAGAGAGATCCCTCCATTTCGTGCGTTGTACACTCACACTGGCACACACACACACACATTTACACTCACACGTATTTTTATGTATGTAACCCAAACATAGGTCCCGTCGGTGAACGGTTAGGATTCGCTCGTACCTAGCTTTTTTACTAGAGGTTGCCAGTGAGGTAAAGTGTATGCTTTTGAGAGAGAAAAAAAAAAACCAGCAAAACCGGGAACGGATTACGTCTGGTACCGTAATCTGTAAACTAAGCTCAGGTGCTTCGCCTCTTTCTTTTCTTAGTAACGCCAGCCCGTCGAATAAGTACCGGGCAGTCAATTGCAAGTTGCAGTAGGTAAACTTCCCTGTCTCTAGAATGGGCTATACATAGAAAGCATAGTACAGAATACAGTGCTGAAAAATATGGTCATATATCGTTTTTGAGCAAAGAAATACGGAGTAAATTTTATGTACTTGAAGAATGAAAAAAAGGGTAGAAGGTAGAGATGAGATAAGCCAGCCGTTTTTTTAGGCCGCCCCTCCGATCGCCGTCCGCTACAATTGCGCTAGAAGCAAGAGCTAAACAAGCCATTCCACATGCACATAAACGTACAGTAGCAGTAGCAATTATCTAACTTAGTGGTAACAAGTTGACAGCGGCTCCTTTTCCCTTTTCCTACCTTGCACCTAGCAAAATCCACATGCCATCCACCACCCACCATTCGCCCACCCTCAATCCATTTCTCACTCTCACCCATCCTTCTCAAAAGAAACATGAAACACGCTTAACGCTGCGACGCTACTCTAGTGTGCCACCTAATGGCACGTAGGGCATGCGGTGGGTTCATCTATTCCAAGTTCTGGCACCCTTCTTTCTCCAAAGTCACCACTCACAGCCTCTTTTACCTCAAAAGGCTGATATAAAGAAAAAACCGGAATCACGTCGACCCAACTACCAAAGTCGGTAACTAATAATCTAACTCACCTACTGTATAGCGACTAGTATAACCGGGCTATAGCAGCCGGGCGAGGTCATTCATCCAAAAAATCGGATCATTATGACTACGCCAACTCGCCAGCCCGCCAAATAGTACATAGTTTGAATGCTTCCCTTATTGTTTCCCCCGCCCGTGCTTCGGTTCTAGACCGGATCTTCATACATAGTAAAAGGCACGACGACAACCCCCGCGCGTATCTCGACTAATGCTGTGAAAAAAGAGGAACAAAAACTGAGCTTGTTCCTACAACCGAATGCCGTCTTCGTCATGCAGTCCGCGAGAAACTAGGGCACGGGAGAGGCCACGATCCCTTCCTAGATCGGCTCGGCGACCATTACCTGCTCCACAAGGAAGAATCCGGAGACGACAGCGGTCCTACCTATTACGGACAACGCGGCTGCTACTAACAGCGACGACGTCAGCACTATCTTTCCTCTACGCTGCTGTTTTTAGCACCTTATTCAGCAGCTATCCCCTATCAACATATCATCTCAGTGAACATGTGTTGTCTTATTAAGCCAGAGAAGAACTCGCTGATGTGACCTATTGTCTTCCTAGTTCAAAGGAATGGGGGCAAGAGCTTGCTTGGACTGCTTGGTGGGAATCGAAGGCTGTGCAACCGGCAAGTGTCTGAAGATCCCTACCTACTGCTCCGTACGGAATACATAGCGGGGGAGACCTTGATGGCACCCTTCCACGTGAATGGTGGTGTCCAGAGTCGCTCGGTCCTAAAGTGTGCGACAGGCCGTCCGAACGGAAGGCGCTGGGGCGGTAGTTTGCGTGCCTTGGAAGTCCTTTGCGATATTAAACACCGGGACCATGGTTCTCTACACGGCAACTATTCCCTGCGAATAGGACTAGCCCAAAGGCCCGACTCTGTCGCATCCGACAAGACTTTCACTAAAAGGCAAAAAGCGGACTGAACCGGGATGAATATGTTTGACAGAGTAGGACTTTCCGCACAGATAACGACACGTTCCTCATGGCGTAGCCAGGGTTAGGTTGGTATATATGAGAAACACTACGTAAGATGCTGCTGACGATAGGTGGGACTATCCATCCACACTAGCGAAACGCGCTTGCTTTTTTCTCCTTCTCCCTACCGCGTTCTCCCTCTCGGATGCCACCTTGGCCAGAAGTCAATGCGCCAAAAGGGATAGGTCGGAGCGGAGAGGAGAAGGATGGGGGGCAAGAGGAGAAAGGGAGGGGGTGGAACAGCATTCAATATGGCACTTGCGACTTAGCATCCATCATCAATGGTTGATATGCTAGCGAGTTGGCGGGAAGGCTGGTCTCGAGATAGAGAAGAACCGGCTCGAGAGACTAAGCCGACTATTAGATGATACCGTTCCGCCCAATGACGACACAGCTGACGGTAGGCGGACTTATGACGTCGGTCGGTTACAAGGGTCGGCCGCAAAGCTCGAACAGATTCAATTCGGCGGAATCGGCCAATGGAAAGGGGGCCGAAAGCTGGCCACCAGCGAGTCGAAAAGCATTGACCAGGTTAAGTTGTGTGTGGAATTCAAGGCCAAGACTTCACATCGTACAGCCACATGTACGGGACGCTGTGATCTTCAGGGTCCTGCCCTTGTGCAACAAGGTCCGCGGGGAGGCGGGCGCTTGTTGGGTGGAGGAGGGAAACACCTCGATCTTCGCGTGATTGGTGGTGAAACTCTTCGATATTCTGATTTGGTTCGCCTTCTCCAGGTCCCGACCTGATGCTGGAAAACTGTAGTGACACCCCAACTTCATCGAGTGTGATGCAATTAGGGATTCATAGGATCCCTTTTGCCACTTGGAATAGACGGGGACTTTGCTAACGCATGAGCGTATGAGCGCATGTTGCTGTTTATATAAACCACCATGCGAAGGGAGTGCGGCGCAGACCAGTTTGTATGGATGCATGGGCAGTGCATAGGTGCCATAGCTCCAGACCCCGGAACAGCGCGGGTGAGATGAGATTCTATGAAACAACCATGGAATGCGCTGTCCAACCCCCCGGCACACCTTCGTCGAAACTTCGACTAGAGAATCCTGCTACTTGGGATTTGGAACCCGTAGAAACATAGCGCGACGCAGCGAGTACACCCGAAGAAGTAGCCAAGCTTAAGGCCAAGCTTTACGACTGCGAGTCGGTTGACGCGTCCCACGGCCTAGGAGAGCGTAGTGGCCTCGCAGCGCTGGTGGCTTGCGGTGGGAATGGGAATGAGAATGGAAATCTACCTACCCGTAGTGACATATCTTGCATGATGGATACCTCCACCTGGGATTTTTCCGCAGTGCCGTCTCCTTCCCCATGGAGCGGTTTCAAGACCTTCCACTGCCGGGCTCGATATAGTGGTCCGGTTACATGTTAATGGTTCGTGGGTCTGTTGCTGGACCTCTCAAGCCGTCGCAATCTCTGTATGACCCGGAACGTCGCACTCTTGAACCATTTGGAGAATTTGAACCTAATTTCTCCATCTCCATTGCTCAAGTCCACATGTCCACATGGTGCGTGCTGATGGACCTAGTCGTATGGGACGTATGGGAGACAACGATAATAATGGAGCCTCTCATTTGATGATGGTGTCGGATCTCCTACGTAGAGGTACAGGCAGAGCCAGGTAGAGCCAGGTAGGAGAAGGGGGTCGGGGGTATAGAAGAGGGGCTGGGAATGGGAAGACCGCATTTGCGAATTTTGGCGCCATCTCAAAGGTGGACGTTGGAAAAATACGCTTGGGGGCGGTCAAGCGAGGTAGAAAAATGACATCATTTTGCAGGAGGGTTTTTCTTGCTCAGGCCCAGCGTGAGGCTGCAATTCGTCGTGATCCTAGCACCGACCCATCGAAATCCGTGCAGGGGAGTTCGTAGCCTACATGGAATATTGACAGGGATAAAGCAGCTAAGAGATACTCAGCACACACCCCCATGCCCCCATCATCATCCTCTCCATCGTAGGTATGTGTACATTAACATTGTATTCCGTGTAATTGTATTCCTACTCGAAGGCTCACTTCCTCTCCACAGCGGAATGTGCATATAGCGTACAGATGCGGCAGATTTCGGACACCTATAACTCATCGTAACTGCCCTTTGCAGCTGGTACTTTCACGTAAGAAGAAGTATTCCTCCAATCCCTGGATGCATCTGATATGTCTGTATTATATACACTACTGTACACTACCTACTGTACACTTACACACTTCTATTTATCATGGTGGTAATGCCACTATAGTCTATATGCAAGAGTAGTATACACACAGATTAAAAACATTAAGTTACCCCCCTTAACCCCCTTCCCTCTTCCGCCTTTCAGAATGGGCATTGGGCAAAATGCCATGTTCTGGAACCATGGGATTGCCCTGTTCAGCATTGGACCCCTTCTTTGCAAACTCGCCACCGCCCGCCTACCAAGACGAATGATAGTAAGGAGAAATCTACACAAAACAATCCAATCAATACCATCTTCGCAATCTTCCGAGATATGTACCTATACACTTCGTGTAATAGATCACGTACCTACCTATATATCATATATCTAACAGCATATATGACCATGCTCTAATCCACCTAATGCGTACATACATACTTCCTATCGTGTCTTGTCTCGGAGAGTTCCCATATAGGTAGTATTATTCCCTATCGTTCCTATCATATTGCTTTTTCCCCCTTCCGCCACATGGCTATAATAACCAATTGACAAGGGCAATATCAAATTAACACGCCTTTCCAAACGTCAATGCTGACGATTGAGATAGGTAGTATAGAATCAATCTCACTAATCGAATCCTACTGGTTGAATATGAGAGGGGAGAGAAGAGGAAGAGGAGAAATATGATTGCCCCCTACTGCTACTTTATCGCTTTTCCTTGATAGGGTTACCACAGAATGCGCACTTGGGGTATTCCATTGAATGTTCGTGTTTGTTTCTCCTCTCCTCTCCTCTCCTCCTCTCTCCTCTTCCTGATTCCGCCAATGCTACTGGCCTGCCTTTCGAAACATACCTCACCGCCTCTTAATGCGCGCAACATACACACACACACACGCACTCACACAGGACGGAGGAAGAAACCGTTCTAAGGTTGCTTGCTGGCTGTTGGCAAGCAAGTCGTTAGTGGACGGGAAACGGGGGACCCTGTACCGTAGCGCTGTACCCATCTTTTTTCTTTTCTGTCCCTGCGAAAATAAAAAAGAATTCCGGGGTTCCCTTGTCCGTCATGTCGTGTGTGAGCTGACCTGCTTCATGCACGACTGCCGATCCCTACCGACTACGTGCGTCTTTGGTCAGAGTTGCTGTTGTCCGCATACCGCATACCGAGTAGATAGGTAAGTCGCAGGTAAAAAAAAAAATTCAATACCCATGTACCGCTACCCCCGAGCCCCGGAAACGCTGTAAATTGTACATGCTCGCAACCGCACGTGAAGGATCCAATAAGGGGGGGCCTTGCTTGCTCGTTAGATATGTAGTTATGTACAAGCGGCATATGTACATTGATCCTCGGTACCAGACTACACACTCAAGGTAACGAAGAGACGTCTTCGAACGTTTTTCTTGAATACTGTGTTCTTCGCCTCCCTCGGAGTTCTGGACCAATACTTGTTTCAATATTCCTCTCCTCTCCTCTTTATCATCCATTGAAAGAGGAGAAAAAGAAGCACTGCTAGAGGGCAAGGGGTCCTTGGCGCTTACTAGCCTTACCTAAGCCTTCGAGGAGAGAAAAGGGGAGGGGGTGCGATCGAAGGGGGGCAATCACGCAATCGCAGGACTCTGTCTTCTCTATAGTCGCTATGTACTACTATGCTACCTAGTATACCCAAGGTAGGGGGTAAAAAGAAAAGGGGGAAGGTGTTAGATTTTGCACTGCGGTTCGTCTTGTCCCGACGTCACGTCAACAAGAGCTCTCTCTCGAAACCGCCGGCCCTGTAGATCGATCTGAACTGCTGCGGCTAAGGAACGATAGTTTCATGTTCCAGCGCGCTGGATTCGGAAACCGGAAACAAAGGATCGTTGCGTAGAAAATAAGTCTAAAATAAAGTAGAGAAATACCCCTTTTGCCCATTTTTTCCCTATGAAGTAGATGATAAGCCCCCTCGCACTACCGGTTGATCGGCAGGGACCGTCGTTTTGTGTCGCGTGGGTTTTTTTGCGTGTGTCTGTCCCTTTTCTCCTTTTGTTACCTAACCCCCCTAACCTTACACAAATCTACTTAAAAATTCCGGGGAAATAAGAAAAGGACTATGTAGGGGGACGATCTCGAAGGAGGAGCAGAAGGAAAAAACGTATGATCGACTTGGGAACCGACGCACAAGGAGACCGCCACGGGTCATGATCATCAGGTAGGAATTCTTCTAGAACGTTTTGTCGTTACTGCCTGCCCCTTACTAAGACCTTTTCTTTTGTCTCTTCCACGTCAGTTAACATATATGCTACGGCGTACGGGCGTACAATTTGCAAGCCTCCCGTTCAATCATAGCCGCAGAACATGGGTCGTGTTCGAACCCAAAACGACTTCCTCACCGGTTCTATGAATCATGCCGCGTTTCGATGACCATCAGGCATACGCCACATTCCCATGCGTATGAGATGGGCATATGTAGAACGCCATCAGAAGTGCCATACCGGTGTAGTAATTCCGCAAGTATAGGTGTACATGTATGTAATGCAAATGGCAGTGTGAGAAAGGCATACATCGCGATACATATTAAAGCTACACCATTTATCTAGATTTTAGTTTTGTTAGTGTGGTATGTACGTATGAGCTGTCCAGTGTCTTAGGCACCTTTGCTGTGATTGCCCCTTTTGTCAGCCGTCTTAGTCGCAGTATATTCTGATGGACTCCCTTACCGTCAGCTAAGGATTTCCCTGCATAGATCTAGCATATACCTACAGCAACAGTAAGCATGACTTTGCTTAAACGAAGAAGACGGCCTTAGTCACATGATTAAGTCAGAGGTTCTGTGAGTCTTGGTGAAACGTTGAATTGCAAAGTCTTCTTATTAATAACGCCGCCTATGTTTGAATCTACTGTACACCCACCAGCCAAAGCACCGAACTGCAGTAGTAATGACAAATGCCTCTCTATTATGAATATGTCCAATTACAAAACGATCGCTAACTCGGGTCTATCGATACCCTCTTCGTTCAAGTTCGGATAATAGGGGACCATGGCGTCGGCGGCCTGTACGTACGCGTCGTTGTATAGTCTCCAGTAAGGTTGTCGCACCTTACGAGCGGGATGAAACAGGCCGGCCCAGACGTAGTTGAGTACAAGACCTGGCCCAACTGCCATCCGGATAGCCTCGACCGCCTCCACGATACGGTCGATGACGTGCGGACTGGTTTCGAATAAGTTGGGCCAGAGGAGGTTGAGAAGATGAACCATCGCATCCTCGCATCCCAAACCCACCACGCCGAGTGCAATGTGCTTGACGACTGAGGCGGCTGTCTGTCGATGTACCTGGTCTCGGTCGATTAAGGCATCTTCGAGGAGTGGCGTGACTGCGTAGACATAGTCTTTGGCCATCTCCCCAATGTATTCAAAAAGGAATGATAAGGACTTGAGCACACCGTTCTGCACATTGAGTTCGGGTACTCGGTATTCGTTCATCAAGGCGGGGAGGACCGTGAAAGGGGCACACGTCTCGGCAACAATACCGATTGCGACGGCTGTGCACACTCGAGATTGACGTTCTTGTACTCGAAGATTGTTTAGCAAGGTGGCTAATACGTCCTGGGGTCCAATAGCTTTAGCGATGAAACCAAAGGTGTTGTTGGCTGCTCTTCGAATGCCCTTCTTGTGAGCCTTCAACATATCTAGTAGCTCGAAGCAAATACGCATCCATTCTCTCGCGTTTACACTCTCCGGCCCACGATCGGCAATTCGACCGACAAGATCGATCGTGTTTTCTTGCACCTTCTCGTGACGATTTCGTAGGATAGGGGTGAGGCGTGGTAATAAATCTTTAATAGGGGGTTGCATCTGGCTGATACCAACGACGGTAACGATGCTGCGGAGCGCTGAGAGAATAGAACCCAAAACCTCAGGGTACTCCTCTCCGAGGTATTCGTATAGAACGATACCCAACTTGCCCATAAGGGCGTCTTCGCCACACTGCTTCATAACTATGGCAATCCTGCTGATGAGGTCTGCGGCTTGCTGGCGGATGGTTGCGGATTTGTTGTTGAGACGCCACAAGATAGTTGACACTATCTGGGGTATATACGGCTTACAACGCGTGCCCAGAGCGTTGACAACCGTACCAAAGCCATTGAGCATGATAATGTCCTCAACGCTTTGCTCCTGGAAGGAATGAAGGATGCCATCAATCAGCCGTTCTTCCAGCCTCTCGCCAATATCTGCAGCACCAAGACTGGCAACCACCTTTTCGACGGTTTCTACTGTCATCTTGCGGTACGCCTCGCTCTCATCCTTCAGATTGCCGACGATTCGCTCTAAGATCTCGCTAACACCAACCTTCTGGCTGATATCAACGGTGGTTTCAACCTATAACACCGAGATTAGCAATTTCATTTGATGACGTTGGGTTAAAGGAGTTGACGTACCACTTGTCGATAGTTTCGTTTATCTAGAGCCATTCGCCGGACCCAGAAACTCTTAAAGAACTCATCTAGGACGTGTTCTTTAAGGTAGCCAGCTGTCACACCTTCGGTGCCCGCACATTGGGACACAACTTTCAGAACGACCTTTTTCATTTCCTCGTCTGGTGAAGAAAATTCGCGGAGTAGAATATCCATAACTTGTGAAGTATAGTAATTGGCGTACTCTTCGTCCATAAGCGGAATAATATAGCCAACAGCTTTAAGAAAGCCGGCAAGACCCTTGCCTCGTTGTTTCCGGGCACCGGTCCATAGCGGGTTCAAAATATCGTCGAAACTTTCAATACCGTAGGGGTTAGACGCCTCAGCAAGAGCAGCAATAGCCAAACTAGTGACTGTTCGTACTTTTGTTTGTTCGTCGTTTAGATTCGGCCCAATGCAATCCACAAGTCCCTTTAGGTGAGGTAGGACAGCACAACCCATTAGAATAGGGATCTGCTGTACAATCTTGACACCCGTATGGCGAGCTTGCCAGGACTTCTTGCTTCGGCATACAGCGCGTAGGAAGGGTAAGAGGGCAGGAATACCAAGCGCAGATGCCACGACCGCGAACGCTCTTGCAGTTGTATTTCGTACGTATTCGTCGACGTGATCGATATCTGGTCTCATTGTGCTAATCATCGTAGCAAGACCAGCAGCTTTACTGAGGTTAGAGATAATTTCTCGACCCTCGACTCTGGCATAGTAGTCTTGGTCGATAAGAAGTGGCTCGATGACGACTAAGATCTTGTGAACGTAGGGGCGTACAAGATCGTCGAGCTTCCATAGGATACGATCGATTACCTTGACAAGTAAATGGCGCTCCTGATCTTCTAACGTCTTCTCCATCAAAAGGGGGAGAATCTGGTTGAACAGAGGACCAGCGCCAAACTGCCTTGCATTATCCGTGAGCTGCCTGAGAGCCGTCTTTCGCATGGGAGGTGTACCATTTTTGATCTTCAAGAGAAGCCTCATGATTTTCCGCTCTTTGAGTTCGTCGACCGTTAAGCTATTCTCGTCAGACCCATCCGCTAGCTTACCAAAGTAGGCCATATCTTCTTGTTTGAAGAATTGCAATTCTCCTACTCCTGGTATCTCTTTGGGCATCTGGCTACCTCCTGTCCTCGTACTTTCAGGATCTTGCATCATGAAGCCGTAGTTTGATGGCAGCGGCGTGGCCGAAGCCCGATGGAGAGGAGCATGGCCAGTGGGGTAGCCGGATGGCGGCTCGAGGGTCTTGAATCCTTGCTCTTCTCCAGGAAGTAATGCGTTAAGTTCCTCGTCGCCGAGGATACCAGCGACACCGGACATATCTGATTTAGCAGCGCCGACGCCGACGGCAGACGTGTGCATCGGTGTGACTAGGCCGCTGTTCCCGACTGGAGTTGCAGACGGAGCTTGGTCCCATCTTGACCTCTTCTTGGCCGCATCGGGAGCACCAGCTGTAGGAAGTGATGGGGCCTGGTCCCAGCGAGATCGTTTGGATTTCCCCTCGGCGGGCTCTGATGAGGGTTCGTCTACGGCGGTTGAAGCGACATCCCATCTCTTCTTGCGCTTTCGCCCGGCGGTCACTGCTTCAGCAGACCCAGCCTCTTCGTTCTCCTTATCCCCTCCGTCCTTGAGTGTTGATGGATGTTCTTCGTCCGTCTCTTGCCCGTCTCGTCTTGCTTGAATGGCACGTCGAACTCGCTCTTCCTCCCTTTCAATTTCCCTTCGCTCCATGATGTCTCGGTATGTATCACCATCCTCGGTACCGCCACCTTGTCGGTTGAAAGCGTCGGCTCTGGTCGGGGTGAGAACGCGATCGAAACGGCGCTTCTGGTAGTCAGTCTCGCGGTCAGCGATCCGTGTGCTGTGCTCGCCTCTTCCTGCAAATGGGTCATCCTCCTCAACTCCGTTGCCTTGCGCAAATTCATCAATCTGGGCACGGGTCGCTGTGTACTGGCCAACTAAGCGACGCGAGTCATCAACATCCTCCATCTCCTCATCTCCTCCATCAGCGGAGGGTATCGTGGTGAGATACCCTGCATATTTATCGCCGCCATCGCGTTCGTAGAGATCGGTGTCGAAGGACTCGGTTAGCTTCGCCTTGGTCGAGCTTTCTGATCGCTGATTCTTGGAGTCTCGGCCGCGTGAACCTTTCTTTGCAGCTGAAGCGGCGTTTCGCTCAGCCTGAAGCTTTCTAATGGTCTCGAAGTCAGCGTCGGACATGATGGTAGATTTAGTCGGACGCTGTCTTGACCTTTTCTTAGATAGAAGCGGAAAAGGAAAAGCTGGGCGATGGCGAACAAGATTTCATGTGTTGACGAGGCTTGAGAAAGGTACGCGATAAAGTGATAGCGGGTGAACAAGAAACTTGAGCTGCCACTAGCCTTATTTGTCATTGGTCTGCTGAAGTTAAATTGGGGCAAATTACCTGTGGCTGGAACGTGAAAGTGGCGCCTGCAAGTTTACACGTGACCCGTTGCTGAATTGGAATACGATTGTACCTAAGTATCAATATTGAGCATTGCATTGATAATTAGGTACTACAATGGCTTCACTTTTCTTTTGTATAAGCGTATAGATATTGACATCAAGTCAGATGTACCATTTCAATAGTCATTTTTTTTTGTAGATTAACTACCTGACTAACCCGTCTCCAGACCGGCTTTAAATGAGTGCTCAACCTCGAGCTACAAAGCTTTCTTCCTCGACTTATCTATCAGAGGCAAACTCGTCACCTTGATCGAATAGAATCTCTTCCCCTCACTAACTTGGCTCTCCCTTTCAAAACATACCACCTAATCCTCCGTCCTCTTAAACTGCATTCGCCAGACCAACCTCAAGGGACAGCCGGGGGGCGAGGCTGCAAGGTGTTCCTGAAATATACAAATGGCGGCAACAAAGGACTAATAACACAGGGATTGGTGAACAAAACTAGACATGTAGACATTATTTGGTTGGCGTCGTCGTAACTCGTCAAAACGCCAAAGATTAGTAAATCCTTAGCGGATATTCTCTTCTTTGTATATCCTCCTCAACTTCTCTCACACTTGACATCGACGGGAAGGCCTGTCGGTTGGGTATCATTTTTTTGCTGTAATCTCGAATTTTCCTGACCTTTCGTGGAGTGTCAGGTCTCTTTCTCCTTCCTTCGAAGAGCTGGATCAAACCCATTTGATGATGGGTACCGGAAAGGATGCTTCGTATCCTAGTTCAATAGACATAACTTGGTAGTGTCAAATTGACCTCGTAGACTGGGCCTATCAGACGTGAGGTGCCCCTGGTCTGCCTTGGTTTAAAGAATGAAGCAGCTCGTGCGGCGGTATCCGTTGCATGCCGCTGCCACGATCGAACATCGAGGTCGGGGCTGGGATGTAACCTTCACGCTTCTTGCGATAACGGTCTAATGCAAGGCCTGCCAGTACAATAAGTACCATGACGCCCAAGGAGATGGCCAGCCCAATGAGAGCAACGAATACGAGCGGCATGTCATTATTCCCTAACTTAATTAGCACATCTATAATAGAATATTTAGGGTCGAGCTTACCAGGAGATGTGAAGAAATTCTCGTTTTGTACGAAAACTCGAGAGATGGATCCCGTTACGGAATTGGTGGTAGAGGTAAGAGCATAGGGTCGGATTGTTGTGCCATTGAAGATTGCGCTTGACGCTGTACCAAATCCAGGAATGTCGATCGAGCCAGTCATCATAAGAACTTGATTGGAATCCACAGTGTCGGACGAGTCATGGGACTCGGTCACCGTGAACATCTGTAGACTGTATATCGATGTGCTGTCGCCTAATTCAACTCCGGCAGACTTCCAAGAGGAACCATCATACTTCATCAAGTACGTTGAGCCATTAGATTGAGTACCAGCGACCCATACCTGACTTCTTTCGCTGTTTGCGGGAGTCAAGGCGACCACAGGACCAGGAAGATTAGAAGCACCTGAGAATTCACTCCAGGTAGAACTAGAGGCATCGTAGGAAGTCAAGAAAGCCGACTTGTCGTTTACTGTCAAGTTGCCGCCAGCGAACAGTACAGAATCGCTTGACCACATCATACAATTAACGTCGCCGCCCAGCTCGAAGCCGGGCCGATTCCACTGACTGGTACTAGTGCCGAAAACACAGACACTAGGACAAGGTAACGAGCCAGCTCTGTCGAAAGACCCGCCAACATACACGTCTCCAGTGTTTGGTCGGACATTGATAGAGGATACGACTACACTGTCGCCGTCTAGAGCGGGTGGCTGAGCGTTAAACGACTTGGACGCAAGGTTGTATGACACGAGGCCATTGATACTGGATCCTTGGGCTGTACCGTTGACTCGTCCGCCAGCAAACACATTGTCGTTCTGGATTGCAAGCGTCAAGAACACCGAATCCTCGGATATCTCAGTCCCTAGACCTGTCACGCTGTTGGAATCTGCACCATCGATAAAAGCCAAGTTATAAATAGTCGATCCGTTAGACGCCTTCGCGGTAAAGTGTCCGCCAAGAACTGTCACATTTCTGCCGTCGTTTTCGTAGAATGCTCCAGCAACTATGCCAGAGACAGTCTCGGTGTTGTTAACTAAGCTGGCGTGCTGAGAGGTGCCACTCGCGGAGCTACTCGAAAGGCTAGCCGGTGGTTGAATATTTATGGGGAAATCGCCCAGCTCATCCGACAGAGTTGCAGTGCCGTATGCTCGAAGGACTTGGGAAGATAGTGACCCCGCGTAAAGGGTTTCGTTGTCTGATACCGCAACCGACGTCGAAAGGACACCGGCCAGAAAGGGAACAGGCGTGTCTAGATTCTGTAACCAGTTGCTCTGGGACTTGACCCAAACGGCAAAGCCACTGGCCTCGACGGCTGCGTTATTGCCGAACGCAAGCAAATGAGTAAAGTCACCAGATAAGGCAATCACATCTTCTGTAGTGCTATCGCTCAGATTCAACGTCGTGGGCACAATGCTTGCTACTGCTCCATCTACTCCAGCGCCAAGGGGTGTCCATTCATTGCTTGAGCTGTCGTAGACGGCAACATTGGCTAGCCCTGACGTGGACCCATTTTGAGTGTTGTTGAACCTGCCACCGACGAAAAGTTGGTTTCCGTTTAGGTACATCGACAAGACTTCGCCATTAAGACCACCATCGAGAGCAACAGATTTGCCTTCGCTGTTGATAGCAACGATATTGCTTGCGTTGTTAGAGGTGAAATTGCCACCAACAAAAGTTCTGTCGTTAGTGGCGACCAGCGATGCTACTGCAGAGTCGGTCGAAAACGTAGAACCAAGAGTAATGAAGGCAGAGCTGGAGAAATCCGAGGCATCGATCGTGGCCTTGGTGGGATCGTATTCAAACAACCCATTTAATCCGCTTGTAGAGTTGATCCGCTCAAACCCAACTCGCTGGGCTACCATAATAAAGTCGTCTCCAGGAATAGAATCTGATTGCCCGGCAACAGGCGTCATTGTTATACTGGGCCGGAAGGAGCTTGAGCTAGCATCGACAGATCCAATATGAAGTTGGTCGTATTTGTCATACTCGTTAGTTTGATACAGAACTCTGGTCGGCATTGTCCGATTCACACCGCTAGCTGCCAACGTTCCTGATACGCTGATTTGGCCACGTCTCAAACACGTGTTGTCTTGTAGACAGCCTGGCGTATACAGCTTTATGATATACTCTCCAGTTTCTCTGATATCCGGGTAGAAGACGACGGAAGCAGCATCAGAGGCGACAGGCTTTGATAACTGAGCCGATAAGTACTGCGAGTTGCTCTTTCCCGATTCAGTCACCGTCCAGGGTCCTGTGGCCGTCGCTTCGGAAGGAGTCGTGGTATTGGAACAGCTCGGCTCATTGAAATCATTGATCGCATAGGAAAAGATGTCGTTCTGGTATAGTTGAATGCCATCCAGGCCACCGCCACTTCCGTACCAAGCCGATACATCAATCCTAAATCCGTTCATACCAATAGTATTCACGAAAAAGAAATCCTGAAACTCGACCGCCGGATCACTGCTAAGAGGGCATTCGCTGGTGCACGTACGATTTTCATTGGTCGCCGGATCGATATAGGTAAAGTTTAAGATGCCGTTGATCGGTTGCGCTGTAAACCTCCAAGTTTTTGTTCCGCGGCCATCCTGGTGTGTATTATAGAGTCGAAGCTTGGTGGGTTCGAAACCGAAGTCGAAAGTGGCCCTCCATGCTCCGGGGGTGTTGTCCTCTAACAACCAAGTATTGCCAGCGCCATCAACTCCATCAGTCTTACAGACTATGTTCTTGGGGTCGCTAAAACCTGCTGCTGATGTACTTTGATCAGCTTCGATGGTCGCTGTAGAGAGATTGATGACCTGTCCGTTAGGCGTGCTTGGTGTGCTGGTGTTTCCTAGGCCAGTAAAGCTTCCCCCGAAGACCACATTTCCGCTGGGTGCCTTCGTGATTGAGTTGACGGGACCGTTGAAACCCGCAAACGGCAGGCTGGCCCAAGCTTTTGTTGAGAGCCATGTTATCGCATTTGTCGAATCCGCCGCCCGGAAGCTACCTCCAACGTAAACCTTGCCAGCCGAATCGTCGCAAAGCAAGGTATTAACTTGGCCTGACAGATTAGCTATTTGGGTGACCTGGGAGGTACTGGGATTGAATGAGGCAATGCCTGGTGATTGTACGCCGCCTAAGCTTGTAAAGTTACCGCCTAAGATAACTTCGTTGTTGAACACACACATCGTCTGAATAGATGCATCCGCTTCAAGAAGGCTCGAAAATATACCATTTGGTAGTCGAGTTAGAAGCTGCCCGGAGCCATTACTGTTGAACGGTTGCTCAGTCTGTCCTTCATATTGGTAAAGTGATATACCGCCAAAGTCACCAGCGATCCCAACTCTTCCTAATTGACTCGTGTCGAGATTCGCGTCGGGTATCGGATTAAAGGTAACGGCACTAGTGAGTGAGGCGAGTGATGTAAGGGCGAAAACCCATGATTGCGGCATAGGTAGACGACTGCGCGTCGTCGCAGAACTTGCCCGCAAAGGTATCTGCATGACTGTCGCGACCAGCCACCGAGGCAATATTTGATTTGCCCCGGTCCTATTTAGAGAAACCTTCTCTTCAGACACGACGTGAATACTCTATATTTTGACAAAGTCCATAACCTCGGCAAAATTCGGTTTGTAGAGCGCGTATGACTGCGTAATCGAAGGTCGACTGGTATGTAGGTGTGGATTAAAGGATATCGGGGTATCGCGACGTGTTTCGGGTGGGTCTGTGATGATGGATCAAGGTGTATTAAATTAGTGATGATTAGGTGGAATAAACGAATGGATTCGTCGAGATGAAAATCTAGCGACGAGGGAGATTGTCAGAGGGCGAAAATCGCAAATCGACGTTTGTTGTACTCGACCCTGGGTGTAGATTGCGTCGTGTCGATTTCCAGGTTTTTGGGAAATTTGACGGATTCGAGCACGGCGAGGGACTACGCCGTGCTACAGCTGCTAACGGTGCCCTGGAGTGCGTTGTCACTAGCGGGGTCGTACCTGCACTGGTACCTTATTAGTGCACTGGCTCAAAAACAATTGGTGATCTCCGCCAATTTTTGCCCAAACTAGACAGGGTTCAGACCAAATCATAAATTCGAAAGGGATGAAGGTGCTTCGGTGCTTATTCTAGGCAGATATAAACCGAGATGGGATGATGGTCGGTTTACCACAATAATACAACAATTTGTATGTATTCTTAATGGTGCACAAGATTACGTTCGCTCGGTAACCAATGTATCGATAGACGACGATAATAATAAGAAGGGGACTTATCACTGACCAGTTCTAACCCGGCACCAACGTATGATGCGACAGTCCAAAGGTTGTATGACTTGCACGGGCGCTGTGTGATGCCAACTGTAAAACCTTCGGACGGGTACGATGCTTTCCAACCACCAAACAACGAGATGCCAATTTCCTTCTCCTGAGGTGATTGTTTCTTTCTTCTAATTAGGAGGCACGTAGAATGTAGATACCTGGTTGAAATGGGTCTAGCCCAGATTACCAAGGCACTTTGTCTTCTAGAAACCTGTCCGTGGGAAACGAGTGAAGCGGGAACGTGGAATTAGTTCCCTTGAAGATGAAATGAGCGGATGTGCAAGATCGTGTCGTCACTATCGCACTTGGTGTTCAACTTGTACCAGATATTCTTGCTGTCAGAGACGTGGCTTGCCGAATTATGCTGTCCTCAGATCAGGGGCTTAGAAACAAGGAGCGACTGGATCACCGGGTAGATCGAACGAGTGACTGGAAACAACAGAAAAAAAGAATATCTAAAAGAGAAAAAGAAAGCCGTATGGGCAGAGAACAGCACAGCAGAAGAATACGCCAATAGTCGCACGCTTCGTATGCCGTCTCGGGGGCTTAATGGGGGAGAAAGGAGTGACTATATTTTTTTGGTGTTTTCTTCGTCTTTGTCGGACGGTAAGGGAAATGGGCCAGACGTGCCACATCAGAATTGAGTGGGAAATTGGTGGGCAGGGAGAGGCCGGACAGGATCTGCACCTGCAGTAGCGCAATTTTCTGCTGATTTGTGCACGACCTTGCATCTAGCGCAGACGCAAGCTCCCATGTGGTCGTAAGGGGCAGACCCACGTATTTTAGGGTGCTTACAGGGGTTGTTCCTGAGCCAAGCCACACACTTATCTTCTTGTCTGCGACTCGTCTGGTCTCATCTCGTCATCTAGTCTCGCAAACGGCTCAGGAGATAGCCTGGGGCCGGTTGTTACCCGAGGCCTTGCAGGGGGCTTTTTCGTGTTTCCAAATTCTGACATTCTCTAGCCAATCCCGCGACCTGACCAATTCTTCAGTGGCATCACATGCGTAATATCTCCAGAATCTCGGGTTTAGGAACTGTTTATATAGTTCCTTATGTGAGGTAGATATAATACCCAAAAATCCCATAGATGAGCGAGGTTACCTGCACATCGTTGAGGGTATCTGTTCAATGAATTAGGTATAAAATATAACATAATATTTAACAGGGTGCATATTGCAGCTAGATTATTCATATCACCTACGAGAAACAAGATAGTGCAAATGGATTTCAGAATCTCATCGGAAAACCCAAGATCTAAGATGCGTGGGGGTAAAGTCATCCAGGTACTTAGGTAGGTATTAATTATAAAGAGCTCTCGAGGGAAACTTGCGTAGTGATCCGCACAAGGACTCGAGTTTGATATTTTTGGTTGATCATACCCGCCTCATTCATGCTCCGCAATATGTTTCCGATTCCATCCGCCATGGTACAGGCACTTAGCAATCTACAAGGTAGGTCTTGCCATTGCTTACATATATGTAATGATATCGAATACCTAATGCCCTCATGTCATACCAAGAAAGGTAGACATTTAGTTCGATGATTGATTCTATCTAGGGTCGTACACCATAGAAGTAGTGGTATACATGGCTAGACTAAGTAGTCTCTCCCTATACCCCTTTCATGTCAAAATGTACCACACGATACGTGCGAAGACGTACATGTATATACATATCATTCCTTCGTTCCTCGTTTCTCATTATTGACGTTACTGGTTTGCGAGTCTTCTAGATTCATCCGAATCTTATACTCGCGAGGACTTTCAAACAACTCTGGTTTTCCACCCCACATACCTCGTTTCTTGGCCTTGGCTTTGCTCTCTGCAGCCTTATACTTGGCTTCAAGGCCGCCAAATTCTGCACCACTCTTCGCTTCGTATGTAGTAGCGAGGCCTCGCTTCAACATCTCTAGGCCAACATCCCGGCGGAATAGAAACCGCCGTACGAATACGGTGGCCACGACACGATCATATTGATCACGCTTGTAAATCTTTGCCCTCACCCTTCGGCCGAGTATATAGCTCGATAACCAGGCTAAAGCGTCTGTCGAGAATGGTTGGGCGGGCCGCCCAAAATGCGCTCCTTCGGGAGCATCAACTCCAGCGATGCGTATGGGGATCTGCCGCAGTTCAAGTCAGACAAACAGATAATATATGACCAGCTCTAGTGACGCGAGAAGTAACATACGGTCTTATTTTTCAAGTCGGCTCTTTTAATCGGTACTCTTCGTAGCCAACCCCAGCCAGCCAGGCGTCCACCCGGAGTATGGTAAAGGTGAAAATTATCCCCATCGCCAACGCTCGTGACTCGACCGAAGAGACTTCTCTTCCTGAAGAAGTTTGGTTGGATGTGAGTGGCTCCAGGGATTCGGCGCAGATATGAGCGGTATATCTGCAAGGATGCAAGGACAGTAGATGTTACGAGGAGCGTCGGAACCCAATTTCTGGGATCTTTGTAATGTTGCCAATCGGTACCATTCAGGCTATCGGTCCAGGAAACTGGCTGCCTCGGAGGAGGGTCCTCTTGTTTCTTGACCTTGACGTCCTCTCCGCCTTTACCGGAGGCAGAGGTGAACGGCCATACCATTATGGTTGTGACTTGGGCAAGTCAACGACCGATCCCAAGCAGGCGGTGTGGAAAAATTTGGTGAATTTTGAAGTATTTAAAGCCAAGCCGACGGTAGATAGACAATTGGTGCACTGTGGGTATTGAGACTTTTCCTAGATGGGCAGAGGTTTGGCCTTATCTTATTTCCGCTCGCTACAATACCCCGGTCTAGGTATCGGATTTTTAT
>JAOXNQ010000001.1:3654315-3735183 GCA_028571165.1 Hypoxylon perforatum
GACAACCTCATTCTAAGACATATTTTCTCCTTTGGGACACCGACTTTCCAAGTCCAGTAACCCTATTATTCTCGATGGACTTGGATTTTCAACCCGACTCATCGCTTTTCACAAATATCTTCATGCATGTAAGGGTTTACCTAAGGTAATAAACGCCAAATATAGCATTTTTTTTTACCAATACGGCATCAATATATCTAATATGACTTTATTCGGTATATGAGGCTGTTCCTATTCCAAAGCCTACCTAAGGTATAACCGAGCGTAAAATGTTGATAGTGCGAACTCTGGAGGTCTGAAACGCCGAGGTATCTATGCGAGCAAAACAAAACCGCAGCAAATGCTCCCAGAGTAGGTATCTCCATATGGTAAACCAAATGACCAAGGACTTGGTTCATTTGTCCTTCTCATTCTCGCTCTGGGAGATCTTCTCCCACTCGTCCTCCGTACTAGCGCTGGACTTCGAACCCGAGGACTTCGAACCCGATGAGGGTTCCGCTCGGAGCTTCAAGTTTCCCGCTTCTTCCGCCACTTCTACCTCTGTGCTCCCTGGTGCGGGTTTCCCTTTTGCGACGAATGTGGTTTCTACCTCCGTCTCACTGTCATCCGAAGCTTGCGCCGCGGCCCGTTGGCCCGAACGTGCCTTGTCCCTAGCCTCCTTCGCTTGCGCAGCCTGCAACTCGAATGCGAACCAGTTGATCGACCACCAAAGTCCTCCGCACAGGCATGAAAGTATGATGAAGTGAATGCTATACGTTGCGACCAACAGGAGAAGCAGGACGAGCTGTAAGCAGGCAAAGGTGACGTTGGTAGCAACGAGGAGGGTCGGCGTCGTCCCAGGGGTGAAAATGGACTCCCAGAGATCCTGCGCAAAAGTAGCCATGCTGATTAATGCGGGATAAGTCTTCGGCTTGTGGATGCGACAGGCGTTTTGTGTGTTGAATCGATATGCGACAGCAGAGAACGACTCGATGTGTGCTTTATAGTAGACTAGGATGCTACTGAGTTAGAGTTTTGGAATATGACAGAACAATAAACCGTATCGTAAGTCAAATAGAGAAGATGTTTAGACTAACCCGGTTTGAGGCCAGCGTGTTGTTAGGCAGACAATACGATACGGGAATATTCCCAAAGACAGGTAGAGATAAACAAGGCTTACGAAGCTGGCCCGATTTTAGCCACGACGCAAAAAGCGCGATCAAAGGAACGGCAACAGGCGAGCGGGGCAGCGAAGCAGCTCCCCAAATGACCTAAAAATGTTGATGGCTGGTGACCAGCTCAGCGTGCTACTAAACGAAGTAGTCTTATAAAGCTAGTTGAAGGTATGACTCCAAACAGATTTATATACTCAGACCTGGCGAGTATGAAGAAGTCGGAAAGATTGGGAGAGCGCTATTAAGGAAGGAGAATGCTTTGTGTAAATGCAGGATACGAATATGTCGAGGATTAAGGATGTAGGTACACTTGCAGGTACCTGACAAGCGTGGGATGGGAGAGATGTGAGAGATGAGATACAGAGGCGGGGCTTTGGAGGGGTTCAGGTTGCAACCTTCTCTCACCCTGGTCTGGCCTTATCGAAAACTACCTAGCAGCAGGAATGCCTAATGAGTGCGACGTCAACTTTTTGCATTATACCGATGCGCCGAGGTAGATATTTTTCATCGCTCTGATTCTTAATATTTAGTGTTTTAAGTGTGAACAGACAGAAGGATATTGGTGATTAAGAACTTCTAATATTTGGGACTTATAAGCCTTCGGTAGTTCTATTATATATGAATGTTTTCTGATGTGGACAATGCCATATCATCTCTTAGCTGTATTGGGATACGTCCCATGTTTTCCCGTTGCGTCACTAGAAAGCGTCACTAAAAAAGCACCATTGATGAGGTACACTCTACCATAATTCCACGTAATAGTTCAGCCCTGGGAGAGATCACCGTTGCACTAGTACTTTGAATACACCTACTTGACCTACCTGTATGACAGCTATGTGGGTAGTGGGTACCTAGCATCTAATAACAACATGAATTTCCACAGTTTCCGCAAACCGCATTTGCTTCCAAGTTGCTAGATCTGAATGGAAATGCCTGACATATTAGAAGGAAGGTATGTTGCACTTATTAGTACTTACTGAGTAGATCCCTTTAGGTCCCATATCGATAGCATATATGGGTTGCTTGTGTGGATACCTACCTGGGTACTCTTTGAGTTAGGTGCCAACCTTATATTTTACACGCCATGTGCCCCGTGCGACAGGCCAATTAGAAGGTTAATCTACTTCTGCCAAAGACTTCAAGGACGGAAACCAGACGCAAGCCTCGCCGGGCCACTCATGAAGTGATCAATCATTACCTCGCGACTTGACTTTCCAACTGGAACCACGCCCGCAGCATCTGCATACTTGAAAAGAATTGTACTTGTACTCTATTGTGAATGCACGTAGAGCGGGTTCCTTCAAGATCCTCTCAATCGATACCTACATATGTAGATTATCTGCCTTAATACATACATCCCTCCGCTACATGCAACTTAGGTGCATACACGTACATCTTCGTCTTCGCACTTTCATCACCACTCTTTAGGCAACCAACCCCATCTATAATATCTATACTGCGCGCGACAATACTGCATACTTGCAGCTATTCCAGGTATTCAATACCTAGCATCAATCGTTAACGCCAACCATCACCCTCGACAGCATGCGATTCGATGGTACAAGGCGCCTCTAGCTTCAAGCGACAGTATTAACTAGAGACATTCTTTCACAAGAAGCAATATGGCCAACAGCACGGAATCTAGCTGCTCCAATTTCAAGGACTTGCTAGTGTCGCACTCGCAAATGAGGCAAGAGAACGGTCAATACCTACCGGAATCTTCTTCATCCGAGGTTCCCACGCGCGAGCCGCCTGTACCGAACTTGTCCAAACTACTCAGAGGAAAGGGACAGGAGTGGGAAGCAATGAAGGCTAAGCCTCGACCATTACTGCTACTCGACTTGCCGGTTGATATCTTGAGGTTGATTGTTAAGGAGGCAAGCTGAAGAATACCCATTTATAGTCTGTACAGGCGTTACTAACGTTTGCGAATTAGATCACCCATACGAACGACCTAACCTCGTTAGCCTTGACGAACTCCACACTATATTATCTAACAATACCTCATATTTACGCCCGCTTCGACATTGTTTGGCCCGACGACACAGTTCCTCCATCCGACAGTAAGAATGTCGATGCGCTAACGTATGGTTTGTCTACGTTGTGTCTTGGTAGCAAGTTCGCGCAGAGGTCAAGATGGTTGCGAGGAAGTTCACCAGGAAACTTAAAATCGTCCCAGCGACTAGCCGACAACCAATATGCGAAATACACCCGCAAGTTCTCACTTGGCAATGGCCCCAAAGACTGGACCTCTGAATATGAGGTGACCAAAGAGAGCGGGAAGATGCTAGGAACGTTGGTAGCGATAGCCGTGGGCAAGATGGTCAATCTAGAAGCATTCGTCTGGGATATGCCTACTGGAGTCCTATCCGAGGTCTTTATGGCCCTTGCGTCTCTCCAGGATCATTATCCTGAGGGTGAATCCAAGCTTGAGAAGGTTTGGGTTCGCTGGCACGATAATTCAGATGTGTCCGATCCTACTTCCTCTATCTCTAGTCCGATTCAACCTCCGCCGCCTCCACCTCTAGCTATACCACCTATCGGAAGCACAGTGACACCCGTGGGCCATACCCTACCTAGTGATTTCCACCCATCTGTGACGCAGCCGATCAAGTATTCTGAAAGTCACGTCGAATATCCGAACTTTAGCGTTCTACCATCCTTGAAAAGTTTGACAGTTCTCGACATCGATGAGCTCGCTTACCTAGATGAGATGTCGGTTCTTATCGAGCGCTCAAGATCCAGGCTACGAGAACTTCGGGTCGGAATTTCATCGAAAGCGCGCATGGCTGATTTCGTACAGTCTTGGGATAGTTACACCCTGCAGCAAGTCGACCACGATGCTCAATGGCCCGGCGAAAGTCGAATCAGTGATAGACGGCTAGGAGGAGTCCTTGGAGTGCTAGTCGGTAGAATCTATGATATACGACGAAAGTCTGCTGCGAAGACCCAGGATAGGGAGCCGTCTGATCTCGCTCCAGAACAAACGTCTGCACCTCAATTCGACGGAGTCGAAGAATTTGGTTCACCAAATTCCAATAGCATTCCGCTACCTATCACGCATACGGACGGGTTTCAGGAACATCCGCCGAAACAGCACCAACACGATATCGCAGCAGTGTCAGATCAGACTAACGATGGAGTAGGCGTAGAGAGAGCACGCCTCGATGGAAAACTTCAGTTAGAGACGCTAGAGCTTGAGAGAGTCCCGCTGTCGCTACAAGTCTGCACTAAAGCCATTGACTGGAATGTTTTGACAAAACTCACAATACTAGACTGCATGTTCGTTGACAACCTCTGGAGAGCACTAAAACGGCAATTCCATCCTACGTCACCACCTCATGGCTCGCCTGCTGGCACACCCGCCCAATACCACTTGGGCCTGAAACACATACATACTGATATGACTTCAAACACTCTTATCAGTTTCATCAAGGATACTCTAGCACCAAATAGCCTCGAGGTACTTTTCTTACAAGATCGAAGACGTACTTTAGGGGCTGTTAAAGTTAGTCAGATATTCAAAGGCGCGATAAAGCGGCATAGACTAAGCCTGAAGAAGCTGCTTCTCGACAGCTCAGACGAGTCGGGAGAAGGCCAGCGCTGGAAGAGTTGGGTGCTTAGTAGTGACATAGTCTCCTACATCACTAGCGGGCGAATGCCAAATCTTAAGGAACTTTCCGCAGCGTTCGATTATAAGGACTGGGTAAGCAAAAGCATCATTCCGGGTTAGCTGCAGCACCATCGATTGTGAGAACTGACCAAATCTCTCTTTACAGCATCCATTCCTTCAGCGTCTCCCTAATGCCCCTCAGCTTCGATCGTTGCACGTCTCCCACATAAACGAGCACATAAATCCTGAGCCTAAAGAGCTTGCGCTCCAGCTGGTCGACATCATCACCCTGCGCCCGGAAATTCAACTTTGTTACGTAGGTATAGGGTTAAAATGCTTCGAAATACTAGAAGCTCGGCCGAGCGATAATAGCAACTCTGATGCTGGCCTCAATGGAGATCAGCATGGAAACGGTGGAATCGTGATCCATATAGATGACGACGACGACGATGATACTGAAGATGACGAGACAGAAGACGACGACGACGATATGAACGATGACAACACCAATGGGAACCCGGCGGATGACTTCACCGATGTATCTGATGCTGAGTCTGAAACGGAGTCAGTACAAGAAGGTGACCTGATTCGGTCAGCAGCACGTCTTCGGTTACGTGAGATACTGTTTTACGATGATAAGGTCGCCATATTCAAAGCGAGACACGGTAGACTATGAGCGGTGACTCGAGACATCAGCGGGTCAGAGTTCATTGTGTTGTGTGTTGTATTGTATTAAGAGAGCTGCCTAGACGCACGGCTCTTATTCAGGACACAGTCTGATGGGAATCTTCAGAGGTCCTAGGGGCGTCCGGAACAACGGGACAATTCTATAATACATAGCGATTCCCTTCATTTTTTTATTGTTTCTAATCGGAAAAGATTATCAAAATGTGGTTCCGCTTCTTTGCATATCTAGTCGTTTCCCACTTTCAATAGATGCAAGGGACGATGCAGACGGTGACAGGCTTCATACCCAGATACGCTGATACCTTGATACCCAAATTTTAGCTGCTTAGCTGGCTCGCTGGCATTGCTGGCAGGATAGCTGGCAGGCTTCCACGAGATTAGCTAGATTAGGTACCGGTAATGTTGAAGAAAAACGCCACCGCTGAGCTGTATCGTCCCGCCAGCCCGCTAACCCGCTAAACCTAGCAGGGGTACCGAGGCTCCCAACAAACGAATCACGGCGTCGGGATGGTACAGTCCGCCAATTATTGCCAGACGGTGCCTATCCGCGTCCAATAAGGCCTAATGCAGGAACTGGAATTAGCTGGGCTGCCTGGACAAGCCTGGCAAGCCTGGGTCACAGTCGACCTTGCATCTTCTCAGACTGTTCTTTTTCCTTCACCGTACCCAGAGAAGCTCACTGTTGTACAAGGGTGGCCTTTACCGCCATCTCACCTTGCCAAATCCTTTCAGCCCCCGGAGTACCTGAAGAAAATGGACCCATTCACAACGAAACATTTTATGTGACTAGAATAATATTTTTTTAGTCCATGCTGCTGTCCGCCAGGAGATTGGAAATTTAGTACATTGTATATGTGTGTCTCATTCTCACCGATAGTTGGTGCGGTTTTTTTCCTTTGTCCTAGAATCGGAAAGGCTCGTTGCAGAAGAAGATGCACCAAACATTCGTCTCTCCGCCACTTCGTTGAGTACGAACCACGGCCATTCTCGCTACCCTATTTACTAACCGCCCTTTCCAAGTAGAAAAAGTCCTCGGGAGCGTGTAGGATACTCTATATATTCTTTCCTTTGAAATCTAGCCTCTAATCCGGCCTGTTGTGCCATTTTGTTCATATCCCGTACCCTTCGAACTGGCGGTGTTGAGCTTGGGCTTTTCATACGTGTATCTCTCCCATACAAAACCCTGGCCTCCTGCACCCTTATTCTTTTTTCTTTCTATTCTACCTCGTATAAGTCAACTTATCAACCTATACCTATACGTATTACACATTTATCTCTATGGATACTCTTCCAGTCGAGCTATTGAGACTCATCTTCTCTCACTGCGATCCCGAGTCCGTCAGAAACTTACGGGAGAACTCCCGGATTTTAGCTGATGTAGGCTACGACTACTTACTATCTCCTAAATTCACCGCCGTTGGTTGGAGAAATGATATCGACCGATTACACTCTATTGCCCTCCATGACCGGCTGAGAGGAAGTATTACGTCTATTTGTATTTTCCTAGGAGAGCTTTCATATTATGATGCCTGGAGCACTTCGTGGTGAGTGAACTTTTTTTTCTCCGGTGTTTTATTGACACGCCATACTACCCTGTACGAACCGCCACGTCTGTCCTTAGGTATCTGCACCTGCATGCAGATATCTTTTATTGCCGTTGTACATTGTCACTACCTCCGTGCTAGAGAGCGATATCAAGACTAGACATTTTACCACTTCTTCGTCATTAGAAGGCCGAATCGTGCTCATTTATTTCTACAGGTTCCAAAATTTTGTGACCCCTCCCGATCAACGCAATGAGGCTATGGGGTTGGCTAAGCGGGAATTCGATAGGATTGAGAGGGGGCGTAAGACGGTCGGTCCATTGCACCTGAGAGCTGATGACCTCCGGGAGGCCTGCTCTGCCCTCCCAAATCTTACAGACTTCGAGGTCACATTTACGCAATGTCCCCTGGAAAACCCCATGATAAAGGAGGTGTTTGATTATCCCAGCTGCAGAAAACTGGACCGACCTCAGACGTACAGCAACTTGGATGCTATCATCTTCGCACTCCATGGAATTCCCCTGACCTCCTTTAAGGTCGATCGGCTTCCGCTCGAGGTGTTCCGCTTGCCAAGTCATCGTAATCATTGGTACACGCACGCACAGGCATTCGATAGCTTGGAAAGTCTCAACTTAACTCTGGACCCGTCGGGATTGCAGGGCCCAGGATCGGCTTTTAGGGCTGTGAATGGACTTGGTCGTATTTTGCAGCTTGCTAAGGGTTTGCGTAAATTGAAACTTGCGTTCCACCCTTACACGAGCGAGAGCTCCAAGTTTGCTCTATCCTTCCGGGAACTGCTCTATGATTTCACATTCAAGCACCTCACCGACTTGACGCTGGAGGGCGTTTCCTGCGAAGAGGACGATCTTAAGGATTTTCTTGCGCGACACGGCTCTACTCTACAGCGGTTACGTCTTGGTGGTCGCGGGTTGGCTAAGCCCTTCGAGGTGTCCCTGGGAGGGGTTCACCTATACGAGGGGACGTTCAAATCGCTGTTCACGGGGCTGCGTTCCAAGTTGCCCAAGCTGGAGCGGATACATCTAGAAGGCATCTTCGAATGCGAACACCACGAGCTACCCTCGCACGAAGCCTACAACTTCTACCCACTCACCAATGAGGAATGGCAAGAGGTACCTCGCCCCGGATGGGTACGGAGTTCGCGAAACACGATCAATTGCCTTCCTTTCGAGCAGTACATATTCACTGGGGGGCAGTATCCCGGGGGTGGCTTAGGCCAACAGAGCTATTAAGAGAAGACTACGAAATTATACGCGGTTTCTAGACTGCTAGGGATTATGGTACGAGATATTCGCAATATCCGACCGTCGCATTCATGAGACACGATCCTCGATTTCATTGTATCACCACGGACTCTTGCATCACCAGGAGAGCGGTCAGGCGGTAGGCGGCGTCGACGGACGATAAGATTCCTGTGATTTCGGTGTAACTCATCCTACAGGAACATGGGGGCGAGAGCGAAGGCGACGAACCAGACGTATGGATGACGACACCGTTTTTTTCTTCTGCTTTTCTCTTACATTCTTCTTTTTTCATTACACGGAAAGGGGCATATATAGACTGATCGAACGATCGCACAAAAATCGCATGTGCAAACATCCCGGCGTCCAAACTATTGTCTTACGCCGCGTCCGAATTTGCTTTCAGGGACGGGCTTTTTTTTTTTTTCGTGGGTAATACGCGTGCGGATTCACGATCTTCTTCTTTGGGAGGCAGCCAGCCTGGCCTTGCTGACCCAGACTGTTTATGATAACGATTACGAATTTGCGACGGACAACGACACGGGATGAAATATAAATATGGGACACACAGATTGTACCTTAGCTTAGACTGACAAACCCTCAAAACTAGAATACATAACTGGCTTCGATAACTGCCACACACCTATCTATGATGTCTATTTCAGATTATATCTTACGTGAACTGCCAGTGAAATGTCGGACACAACACGTAGCGATCCATGACCCGCCAGTTAGACTGTTTGATTACATCATCGCCGGTTACAGTAGCTAGAGAATATAGGATGTCCAGTTCATCATCATACATACGTGCCAAATCAGAAGATTCTTGTCATCGGCGTCACGGATGTCACTTGTGTCTAAGACCAAGTCTAACGGCCGGAGGAGTAGAAACTTCTCGGCCGGATGCTTGTCTCGCCCACGCGTAAAGTGGTCTTAGGGGAACGGGGCTTTTGCCGCCTTGGAGGTCATCCAGCTAAGACGACTTACCTAGGTAGGTTTAGAGGACAAAGCTGTCTCACCGGTCTTGAAGCCGACGCGGCTTAGTCTGCTAGTCTGTACTCTCGAATACCCAAAGAAGAAACCGGTCGGCCTTTGATCTAAGAGAATAAGGTCCCCTACCTCGCCGAGGTACACACCAATAAATTAGAATAACGAAAAAAACCAGCGCGCTAAGGGGAGGGAGACACACCCGACCCTTTCGAATCCTTCTGTACGCCCGAGACCCATATACGTGTATGTACCGAGCTACCGGGAATCCCACCTTTGCCATGTGGCAGCTGAACCTCCCTGGGCCAAACAGAGGGACGAGATTCAGACCGCAGGTTGAGGTGCGCAGACGCCGCAAAACGCCGCCTGTCCCACATATCGGAGGGGGGGCAGAACCACCAGACGCGCGAAGCCCATCGTCGGTTTTTAGTATGTACATGGCGCCCAGGAGACATGCAGGCTAGATACTAGGCGGGTGGACAAGGCGGGCGGGCTAATGCTGCGCTTACTGTGACATTGTGGAAGAGGGATTGGGGGCGAGTGGATTTACGCGAGAGCTATGTATTAGACAAAGCCCGAATATAGACAGCTTTAGACGGCCCTTTCATGTACTGTGTAGTTGTGCTACACTACCTACAGCCTATGGACCTACCTAGGTACTCAGCAGCTTAGGCTAGGTAGGTAGGTAGTCTCAGTTTGGGATGTTGAATTCCTCGGAGCCTCTATTTTTTTCTTCCTCGGATTTGTTTCTCCCCTTGTGCTATTTTTGTCTAGCTCGAGACTTTCGCCTCGCACTACGTAAATGACGGTGTCCGCGGATGAAAAGTTGGCCGGGGTAGCCTTGCTCGAGGTTCGGAGAGAAAGTTTTCCAACGGCTTGGGCAAATCTCCAGTGTAATGTAGGTGAGATGCGGTGGGCCAAATGGCGGTTACAATATAACTTGCGTGGGTGGAGGCTATGCGAAGATGACCTCGTATCACGCGAGTAATGGTCATCCTTAAAAACGAATAGGCGACAGGGTAATGCAGCCTCGCAAGGAAAGTGATGGGCGATGAGTGTGATAGGCGCGCACATGATTGATCGCCATCGTAATAATTATATGAGCAGCGTAGTCAGATAGAGATAAATCTCTCTCTTTGAAGGCTGCGCTACAAGGATAGGTAAGCTCAGCCATGATCGATTTTCGGATATATTAGTTTCTGGCACCATAAGATGCAGGCTTTGGGTCCTGGTGGAATCTTAGTAAATTAAAGACATATTGCAATGGACAGGCCACCCTTTTCTAATAACCTCTCTACGTCGTATTTAATACTGTAGGGAACAGGTACGTAATCCACCGTGCTGCGCCAAGATGCCTCAGCTTGAGAGTCGACCACTGGCGATGTATGAATATATTTATGTCGAGTTACATTTACGATATCCTGCCATCGACTGTTCGCGAGCCCATTGTCACCCCATGGCTGAACGAACGCTGGCCTAGCAGCCTGAGCTCTCAGCCAAGAGAGAGTTCTTGTACTGTACGTGAAACCGGCCAGATCAGGATCAGTTCATGTCGTGATCAGTGCGAGCTGCTGCAATGCTGCAAGTGCCCATGTGTCAAAACTTGGACGGCTTGGCACTCGAGACGCCCGGATCTTAGCGAGTAGACCGGTAGCACGTAAGCAGCATTTACCGGAAGTGCCCATACAGTCATCACCTTCATATTAGCATATTAAGCTCGTCATTGGCGTGTAATTCAAAGACACATCAGCCTCGCCTAGACTGCTAGAGCGAAATGACACTTAACGAAGGCAATAAAAGAAAAACTTAGTGCGGGAAGGAGAAAAAGAAAAAAGGACGTATGCAATTGAGGCTTTGATGCTTTTAGCGTGGAGTCCACACACGCCGTCTCTCAAGTCCCAGCAGGGCTGGCAGGGTTTCCTTGTCGATCGACTCGATTTCCCGAGTCCCGTCGAGATGAAGGATCGATTAAAAAAATTGTTGGTAACCGCACCATCTCTCCCCAATTTTTCGTATTCAGTCTGTCAGTTCAGGATGTCGGGATGTGCTTTGCTGGACCATCAACCAAAAGGAGTATTCGCTTTCACTTTGATGCAGGTTGTCTTTGTCTTTGGAATGGAAAGAAGCGAAGCTTATGTCTATCCCAACTAAAACTAGAAGTTATGCAGCCACCAGCCACTTTCATCACAAGGATTGGATATCGCCTGATCTTTAAACTTCGATATCACATTTCTTCTGCTTTTGCCTTTGCCTATCTACCTAAGAATAGCATTAGTCTTATCTTTGCAACCATTAACCTGGAACCTGTCGTCTGTAACATGGTTATAGAAGGTCATGATTCGTCTTCCGCATGTCTCTCCTTTAGTCTCCGCTTCAAACTTGTACAAACGAGGACCCAACCTTGCCTACCTCGGTAACAGCTAAACAAAGGTCGGTCCCGTCTATACTAGGGCCGTGATGTGTAAGCCTATCCCGAGCCATGTACCTACTCCTAGCAATTACCGCTATGTCGCTGGCGGATACTAGGGCAAGGTACCTGAATCAAATGGTCGTTTCGTTCCTGAAAATTCATTTAAACCACCGGCATTGCGGTAACCCCCCCTTCGTAGAATTGTCCTCCCCGCCATAGTGAACTACCCCAAATACGGCAAAGGATTTATCCCAAGCTTTTCTTTCTTTACCCCTGGCCCTGTCTGTCCGACCATGTCTCGCCTGTCTCTACCCTTGCACTCCTTGCTCTGCCTGCCCTCCTTGATGGATTAGACTGTGCGAGAATCTCCTTCTATTGGCTAGGTAAATGCTTGGAGAACGGCGTCTCTCTTTTGATTTATACCAGCTGGCAAAGGCAGTTGGAGGGCTGAAAGGATACGGTTTGCTTCAGCTTGAGTAAGACGTTTAATTTGGTCTTGTGATACAGGGCAGTCTGGTATGGGCTCTCCCGTGGTGACGTTTCTTAGCGGTAGAAGAACGGCGGCAGTCGGATCTGGTTGTAGATTTTGATGATTCCTAGACCGAATAGAGTCGTTCTCTAAAACAATAATACGTCGGCTGATCTCCCGCTGGCCCTCTTGAACTTCTTGAAAACTGTTTTGAACTTTTTGAAAACTGTTTTGAAGTTCTTGTTGACCATCGACTAACTGTTGAAGAAGGTCAACAATGTTCAACGCAGCACCGATTCTGTTATAATCGGGTGGAGTAGCCATTCGCAGCTTGTTGGATTCGGGGAGCACAACCGCGAAATAGGATGATTAGGATACTGGAGTCTAAAAGGCCTGTCTACCCCTGGCCCCCCTGCCTAGGTAGTGCTCCACCAAACATGCATTTACGCATGCATCTCAAGCCGGCTTAGGGTTGGACTGCCCAGTCAAAACGTCACTTTCTCCTGCAGCCACTTGACTCTAGCCTCCTAGAATGGTTCTATGGTTCTACCTTGGTCCTATGGCCCTATGGTACGTACGGTACGTATGTATCTAAACAGAGGGAGCAACCGTCAAACCACCAACCGTTGTCTTTGCCTGACTTAGTAGCTGTCGTCAGTCCTTCCCAGTCCCCTCCCTTCATTTCTTCTTCGTCAGTCTTTTGACCCAAGCCTTCGGATTCCCGATCCCGTCTTCTCCCCCCTCTGACAACTGTAATGTTGGTGGCCCAGCGCCTGCTTAAAGAGCAGAAGCAATACCATCAGTTCCAGATCCGATTAGTTGGTCCAGTTTTGATCTCAACAAAATAGAGCCTTTCCTTTGGGAACGAAACGGCACTCGTTCGGAAGGTGACGATCCGTATTTCTTAGTCGCAGCCAGCCACTATGCAACGGGTTTCTTCACTCCTGTGGGATCGGGGCAGATCGAGCACCGGCGTAAATACTAATACCTCCAACGTCCGCAAGAATAACAGTGTCGACATTGTGCGCGGATGGGCCGACAAGATCCCTTCGCCTGTTAATCGCCTAAGCGCCCCGAGGCTAGGAAGGGATGCTTTTTGGCCTGCGACCTTGGAAAAGGAATGCGACAAGGCTGCTCGCATTCTCAAATCTTTTTGCAGTATGTTCCCGCTGTCTGCGCTGCATATGCAGATTGGCTTTCACTAACACCCCATCTCAGGCGATGGCTTTTCTACTCCAGATGACCGACCCGTGAGCCCGTCAACCTATTCGAGTGCACATTCGTCGCATCGACTTTTGAAGAAAATACCCCCGAGGATAATACAAAATGCAGTCGGCTTAGCAATATTTACTTCAATGCGATCTGGAATATGGACCTCGGGATCCGGTGGAAGTGGTATCTTGATCGCGCGCAAAACTGACGGCACATGGTCACCCCCCTCGGGACTAATGCTTCAGACGGCTAGTTTACGATTTGTGTTTGGAGCCGATATTTACGATTGCGTACTCGTAATCAATAATTTTACCGTCCTGGAGGCCTTTGCTAGGCCGCGGTTAACTCTTGGTGCCGACGTCAGCCTGACCGCAGGTCCTCTGGTCGCTTTAGGACTTCTCGAAAACGATGTCACATGGGCAGATCTGAGCGATAGGGCCATCGCATATGTGAAAACAAAAGGACAAACTGCAGAAGTCAAGTTGGACGGTACCGTCATAACCGAGCGAGCTGATGAGAATGAGAGGTTCTATGGCATGAAGATCAGTGTCGCAAAGATATTGGCGGGCGACATAAACCAAAGTATGCCCCAGACACGGCCACTTACCGAGGTACTTAAGGCAGCGGAAGGGAGAACCGATTACGATACAGCTCTAGTTGAGCAACTCTCTTCTCAGCCAGCACCAGGAGATGCCACTCTTGAATCACCGAATACGGCAACTCCGTCGCCAGCTTTTGGCGTGCCGGACGTCGAAGATCCCGATCCTTTTGGTGTTTTAGCTCTGGAGATGGCTGGAATGGGCATCCGAGAGGCTGGTACGCGACTAAGACCTGATAGCAGCCAGTTTGAATTTTGCCCCAGCCCGACGAGCCCGTTCTTCCCACGAGCTGGTCGCCAAAGCGTTGACACGTTTATGTCACGGAGCAATAGGGGGAGTTATATGTCTAGTAAAACGATAGCTACGGAACGAAGTCAGATGACTGATGCCGGTACCCAGACCTACATTGTGACACCTCAGACAACGCCGAGTCCAAGCCAAAGCCAAAGCGAGGATGGAAATCAGACACAAGCAACCGAAGATATCCCAGAAGTGAAGGAACCGGTCGAGGTAGATTATACCAAGATTGATATCAGCGCTTTAAGGAGTCTGTCGAATTTCCCGGACTTGGATGACGAGCCAACAACGACGATCACCATTAAAGAAGAAAACGAGCAGGAGCTGCAAGCTGATGCTAACGAGTCCATGGACAAGAGTACTGGCACACAAATCGATGCCAATGACAAAATTGATGCGGACCATTCAGCGTTAGTTAATGGCGACGACAATGATGGTGACGACGAGGAAGGTGATGAAGGCGAAGAGGATGTCGAAGAAGAAGCTATTGTTTTCGAGGTAGCTACAGCCCGAGCCCCAGCCCGCCTGGCGACTGGAGCTGCTCGAGTCAATATCCCGGCAAGGATACCGCCTCCGCTGCCCGTCAGAAGCCCCGCTCGTACGTCTCGTAGGAGAAGTCAAATGGGAGACGTTAGCAGTCTAGTGAGCAGCCCACTTAGACAAGAGTTTGAACTCGGTGGTGAATTTCAGGAAGTGACTACCCCAAAAGCCGGGGACATTACAATCAAGCGCGTGGAAGTCCCTGATGACTTGTCGATGAAGTCAGCGACAGAAGATTCCATTGAGAGTCAAGAGGATGTCGAGAATACCGAACGTCCCGCAACACCAACTCCAACTCGGTTATCTGGTGGTCCCAATGGCTACTCTCCTAAGTTCGGAGAGCGATCCCCGCGCAGGGAGACGGTCGTATCGGAGAAGACGTTGAATACTGAGGAGCATCCTGGTTTCAAGACGAATACCGACGTGCCCCTCTCTGTTGCCTAGGGGTAACATTGTGTTTAATATTTCCTTCAGCCTTAACGATTATGGGATGTCTGGAGTTCTGGGAAAAGCATAGGGATGGTACATAGGAGAATGAGATACCACGATGATCAGGGAACGGTTAGGTCATAGGCATAAGGGTTATCTCCTGCATGATGCTTAACATATGAAGATGGACGTGGAAAGATTGTCTCGAGGGCGAGACCAAGTACTCTTGCATGAATACCCCTTGATATGTATTTTTATTGTTTAATACACTGTATAAATCTGCGGTCGTCGCACATAGCTAGCCGAGAGGGAATTAAGGGAAAGGAAGTGTATGAGATAGGCATATACCTCATATAACCAATTTTGAAGAATAGCCTCCTGATGATGCCTTGGACTTATATCTACTTTTTTGACGTTGGAAAGGTAAATCACCTAGGCTAAGGGACGGTTGCATTCTAACATGTACCAGGGCTAGTACTGGCAGCCCATTGTAAGATACTGGCTACATGTTTGTCAGAAACGGCAGCAACAGCAGTCCCCATCTTGCATCCGTTGCTGCTTTGGCTAGCGGACTGGCGTGGTCGTTCTACTGGCTCTCTGATGTACGTACCGCGTCCGCGCCCGCCAAATCCAAATACGCGCTAAATAAATTTGAAAAAAAAAAAAAAAATAATAATAATAAAACACGTAAACTTTGAATTGTTTCTTGACATGTGTATTTGGCACATTATTCCCATCATCGTCGTCGCAAATCTGGTATAAAATTCGTCATCTGAGATCGTTTCAAGATGCCTCCTAAGAAACATGGCGCAAAGCATCGTGAAGGGCAGCGAAGCTCTCACGCTAGTGCTGCTAGCGCCACTAGCGCCGAATCCCTGCAAGGCTCATCAGCCACAGCACGGTCCCCTACTCGCTCCACACAGTTGCCGTAAGTTTAGCTTGCCTACTGTATCGATAAGAGGTAACTTTAGGGCACGGACGTTCTGCATAACGATAACAGACGATAAGCCTTCTACCAATCAAAGGAATCTATTCTTCGTATGGATCAAGTCGTTCAGGGTCTTGCAAAAGGACCGTGCCCAAAAGTTACTTCTTACAGTATCGTTCTATCGTTTATTGGTGGATTATACGCTAAGACTCTAGCCACATTATGGGTCGGGACCTGCGCCACAGCTTCAGAATCGCGCTAGCGGTGGGCCTGCTGGGGACAACGACGCTAGTGCTAGTTGGCCGCGCCCGGGCACTGGTTCGCGCGACCGAGAAGCAATTCAAGAAGGCTGGCCTGAAGATACTGATCAATCCCCTTCAGACCACTTTTCCGACGACAACGACGAGGATCAAGTCCGGATCCCTAGTCGCCTGAACCCTTACGGATCCTATTCGCGTCTAACTCCTACACCAACCAAAAACAAGGAGAATCTCACGCCCCGAGGCGAAAGAGCTGCGCGTGAAGAGCCTACGCGACAGGAGCAATCTGCCAACGAATCATCTCCCAAATCTCCCAAAATGGCGAGTCAGCAGGGAAAATGGCGCGAGGATCAGATTCTCATCATCTGTCCAGGCAGCCAGACTACCATGGCTCAGCTGGGTTGTAGCGAACTCACCCCGCCTACCCATCGCATCCCGACGCGAATGTTCAGGGACGCCGAGACCAACGAGTACACACCCTACCGCACCTATAAGCGCAAGAAGCCCAACGCAACCGGTGACGACAAGGCTGAGGACCAGTGGGAGTACGTCGAGGATCGCGATAGCATCGAGGGTGCTGTCTATCCTCTGCAGGGCGGTCGCATAGTGAATATGGCGGCATTCTTAGCATTCCTCGACCACGTCCACAGTCTACTCACGACCACCTACCACAACACACCTATCGTGCTTATGGCGGCGCATCAGTGGACTCGACCTTGCTGTGAGATAATTACACGTTACGTATTCGAGAAGACCAAAACACCCGCCCTCTGTCTCTTGAACAGCGCAATTGCAGCTCAGTACGGACTGAAGTGGCCTACTATGACTGTTGTGGACATTGGCTTCGAGAAGGTCGATGTCACTTGTATTCACGAATACCTGATCGCCGGCTACAAAGATTTGGGTTTCCCCAACCCGTATCGAGAAATTTCTGGGGGAGAGATGTTCACGCAAAAGCTTCTCTCACTTTTGAAGGACAAGAATTTCACGTACGACATGGCCGAGCAGCTCAAGAAGAGTCCCCTCTGTGAGGTTCTCCCTTATTCGCCCTACGCGGAAGAACGCATGGATCTCCCTACGGATGATGTCACTCCGACAGGAGGTCAAACCACTACCGCCGCCTCGTCTAACACGGAAGGAGTAAAACCCGCGGAGCTAGCTAAGCCTGCAACGGCTTTAGGTGGAGAGACTGAGAACGGCCTGGCTGAGGGAAAGGAGAATGACGAGGGTGTTCTGGATGTGGCCAATATCGTTACTAGCGGTAACACGCGAGAATTCCTTGCCAAGAAGGAAAAGGAGAAGGCCGAGAAGGTTAAGTCTAAGAAGCAAGCTAAAGGCCAGGAAGCTGATCCTGCGTCGGCAAAACCAGCTCGTTTGCCGAACTCGAAACGAAAGGTCAACGTATTCCACTACGAGGAGCTCGTTCACGAGGATGTGGCGGTGCCTGTCGCAAACGGAGCGCCCAAGCCGGAGGCAGTGGCTGCTGCAAACGGTGACGCACCTGCAGCCAACGGTTCTACTGATAACCAAGAGGCAAAGGCCGATGTCAAACCCGAAGGTGCTGCTGAAGCTGGTAGTGAAGGAACAGAGACTGCTCCCGGCGTTACCAACACGGAGCGTAGAACGAAGCGTGTGCGACGAGACATTGAGATCGGCCTCGAGAGATTCCTCTTCGCGGACCGCAATGAGATCAACCGCATCACGGATACGATCTACCGCACCATCCAAAGCATCGAAATGTATAAGCGAGCGGACTGCTGGAACAATATCGTCTTCGTCGGCAATGGCGCCCGACTACGTGGTCTCAAGGAGAATATCATGCAGACTCTGAATGCGCGCCACCTTATCTCACCAAGCACGGCGACTATCTTCACGTCCGAGCTGCCCTCAAACATGGCAACGCCAAGCGGCACCGGTTCCCAGACGCCCACGGGTTCTTTTACGGGTCAGATTCCTACGACGAGTTCAGTAAATCCTTTACTGCAGGCAGCGACGACAGCATCATTGGGTGTTCCTGGTGCAGCACAAGCTGCCGGTTCTCAAGCGGGCGACTTCGGATCCGGCCACCACTCGCACGGCCAGACACCGATGAGCATCAAGCAGGCACCGCTGCCTACTTACCTCGCGGAATGGACCAAGAACGGCTTCGAGGAGGCCATGTTCCTAGGCTCGTTAATCGCGGCCCGTCTCACATATTGCATGCATAATGCGGATGCCGCCACTCAGGAGGCGCTGCGTGGGATGAGCCTAAACCGTGTTGATTACAAGTAAGTTTTTTTTCCTCTTCTACTCCCCCTTAATATGAAATAGTTGTTTGAACAAACCGGCTGACGATAACCCTTACAGCGAGCACGGCCCTAAACTCATTCACAAGAATTCAATGTTGGGGGATACTTTCTGAATGAAGTGCGAGTTTATTGGGTTTCCGGCTTTGAAAACGGAGTTACGGTATTGCGAAGACAAAAGCATCTGGTGGTTCTACCTACTCGTTTTTTCCCCTTCTGGTCTCGAGGTAAAAAAATCTTGTACTCGGAAGGGTTATTGTACTAAAGGGGGGTTGGTGGTTTTGGCGGTTTTGTGAGCCAGAATCCTGCCATTGACTGTTCTTTTCTTTTACACCGAGATACGGCATCGAAGGTAATACTGGAGAGCTGGGATCTTATAAGTGAAAGAGATGACGGAAAATATAATGGCCTGGCGATGGGAGAGAGGTACCCAATTTGGGGGCTCCTCCTAAGCTACTTTTTGTGAAGATACCCATACGCGCATGGGGTAGTCAGTTGTATCATAGTTTCTACGAACAGGAAGATGATTTCAACACAACATGCTTGTTTCCATGATTACTGTAAAGTGTAGACGTATAGCCATTCGGTAGTTTAAGCTGAATGAACGTTGTACATATGGTTCACGTATAGGACGTATCCACGTGTATGCACCAGGTTTAAGCAAGCAGTAAACAGCAACTCCAGTTCCAGCATTACATGGATCAAAAGCCGTCTCACGATCAAGCAAATACCCTCAGATGTCAGCAAAATCAGTTCGCATTGAAAACTAGCTCGTCTTCTACGTATCAGCTAGCGGCCCCTATACCACTACCACCACCACCCTTTACTTCGACGGATCCAGCAGCAGCTTTCCTGTCGTCTTCCTGCCCTCGAGATCGTTCTGCGCGCGCGCGACCTCACTGAGCGGGTACACATCATGGATCCTGGCATCCAGTCCGTCGCGGATGATAAACTCGAATAGCTCGTTGGAGTAGTGCTCGAACTCCTCACGGGTAACAATGTAGTTCATAACAGTAGGGCGCATAAGACGCACGTTCTTAGCAACGAGGCGGGAGATAGTAACGGGCGGCACGGCGCCGCTCGCGTTGCCGAACGAGATCAGGCTGCCCTTGCGCGCGACGCACTCGAGACTCAGGTCGAACGTCGACTTGCCGACGCCGTCGAAGACGGCCGCGACGCCCGCGCCGTCGGTTAGTTCGTAGACCTTGGTTTTCACGTCCTCGTGGCTGTAGTTGATGACGTGGGCCGCGCCCGCCTTCAGCGCCAGGTCGACTTTCTCTTGCGTGGAGGCCGTGCCGATGGCGCGCGCGCCGATGGCTTTGAGAAGCTGTACTAGCCATAGGCCCGTGCCGCCTGCCGCCGCGTGCACGAGCACCCAGTCGCCCGGCTTCACGGCGTGCGCCTCGCGCACGAGCGTCAACGCCGTCAAGCCCTGGAGCAGCGCCGCTGCAGCTACCTTGGGAGGCACACCATCCGGGATCTTGATAGCATTTTTGGCCGCTACGCCGGTGTACTCGGCGTATGCGCCTTCGCCCATCCTGCGGGTGCATTAGTATGTCGTGCTGGAAAAGTAAAAAAAAATCATGAAGTGGACTGTATATCCCCCTATCTGTCTCTTCCCCCATTTCGGGGAGGAAAAAAAAGGGGGAGAAGAGGCATGAAGTATATGATGGACTCAAAAGAATGGGTGTATGAGCTATAAAATATGTCAAAACGTACCAGACCACCCGATCACCCTCTTTCAGTCCATAAGTCTCGCCGCCGCCAGTCTTGACGACAGTACCTTCGGCCTCGCGGCCAAGGATGTAAGGAAACTGGGGTGCTGGATATAGACCAGAACGGAAGTATCTAAGTTGAGCATTAGTACAGAAACACAAAATTGGTGTTTCGCCGGTGGGGGAAGGAGCTCACGTGTCGATGAAGTTGACGCCGATATAGTCGTTCTTCACGAGAATTTGGCCGTCCACGAGCGCAGGGACGGGCAAATCGGTCGTATACTCGAGGACGTCGGTGCCGCCCGTCTTGTTGATGAGAACAGCCTTCTGCGTGGTCGGTATGGAAGCCATTGTGCGGATATGTCTTGTTGTAAGCGGGGTCTTGTGTTGTACGTGTAAGTGGGATGAGATGGTAGTACAGATTCGACGGCTAGAACTATATGCTAGTATCCGTGACGATGGGATTCTTATGGAGAACATCGAGTAGTCATGGATATTTTAGAATTGAAACGGGCAGCAACAGTTGCATATTTATATCTACAAGCTGGGGATGTTTGTCTTTTTGTCTTCGGCGTTGCGATCGATTAGTAATGGAGTTAGCTGAAATGGGTAGCTGCATATTCATCTGTACCTAGCTATTCGCAAAGTGACCATTCCCCTCGCGCCCTTCATGTTCCTGCCGCCGACGGCCCCCCTGCTCCGTGCCCCGCAAGGTGTCTTAAGGCGTAATATGCCGAGTCCGATGCAAAAGCCGATATGTCCGGCTATAGCGAAACGGTCTCTTACAAATCACGGCTGCCTTAGATATTTGCATCTATAGACCCTTGCGGAATGTATTCATAGTCTATTCCAATCGGTCTAAGGTTCGGGGGAATCATGAATATCTTACTAATGTCATCTCATCTCATCGTTTCGATATACATTTCCCTCTCGTTGACCATGCATACGCATTACCGCGTCAGGGCAATATCGTCGATTCTAAGAATCATCTTCACCGTCTCAGCCGCCAGCTCGATGGCACTTGTGCTCACTAGCAGGGGCTGCAGCACGTTCTCCTTTGCAATGTTCGAGTTGACACCACCGCTCTTGATACTGACTCCTGCGTTCTTCTCTCCCATCTCATGTCTATGCCGTAGGTCCGTGACTACCTTGATGCTGTTTAACCCAGCATTCTCAGCTAGCGTCGTAGGTATAACTTCTAGAGCATCGGCGAAGGCTTTCCAGCAGATTGCCTCCGTGCCCGTTAGCGAGCGGGCCTGCTTGGATAGCTGAGCTGCTACCTCAATCTCTGGTGCACCGCCACCAGCAATAAGTGCCTTCTTCTTGACCAGGCAGCGGATGACGCAGAGAGCATCGTGGAGTGAACGTTCCGCCTCGTCTAGGATCAAGCTGTTGGCTCCGCGGCAGACAATGGAGATAGTCTTGCCCGCCGACCTTGTGCCAGTAACCTTGACCATCCGCGCACCGCTTGACTGAGATTCCTCAACAAGGTCGGCCGATCCGAGCTTGTCCTCGGTGAAGGAGTCGATATCCGCAATCGGCTTGCAGCCGGTAGACTTGCAGATAAACTCAACCTCGTCTCGCTCAATATCCTTGACAGCAAGGATGTTGAGCTTGGCGAGGAAGTGCAAAGATAGATCGTTGACGGCGTCGCGCAAGATGGACTTCTGGATCAGGAGCACATTGCACTTGGCCTTCTTGATCTTCTTAACTAGGTTAAGGAGGTAAAGTCGCTCCTCCTTAACAATCTTGTCCATCTGGCGGTAATCATTCACCTGAATAGTGTTCTCCATCTAATCGTATCGGTTAGAAAGCAGTAGATAGTGAGTAATGATTCATATAGACTTACATCTGGCTTCGGGGGGCTTAGTTGGAATTGGATCAGGCCAATCCTAGCCTTTTCCATTCTCACGGGACCGCCAGCCGCCTTCATGACGGGCTGGTTCAAAACCAGTCCATCAACCAACTCGCTGTCTTCTATTGTGCCTCCCACCTTCTTGATAATTCTGATGTTCTTTAGATCGACATTATCAGCGGTCTTGATGTCGATGGTTTTCGTAACGGCATTCACTGCCATAGGGCCTAATAGGCCCGAGTACTGGGAGACGATCTTGGAAGACAAGGAAGTATTCGCTGCCTGAAGGAGGGTGGCGCTATCAGCTAGGGAGACGGGTTGCGACATGTCGTGGAGGATCTGAACTGCCGCCGCGGCCGCTCTCTGGAAAGATTCCGAGATAACTGAAGGGTGGATTCCCTTGGACAGTAATCTATCGGCGGCACCCAATAAAGCACCGCAAATAACCACCACCGATGTAGTACCATCTCCTGCCTCGACATCTTGTGCTGCTGAGAGGTTGACAAGCATCTTGGCTGTGGGGTGCATGACCGACATGCTCTTCAACATAGTGTTTCCGTCGTTCGTGATTATAGTCTCGCCCTTTCCGCTCCTGATCATCTTGTCCATTCCTCGGGGTCCTAGGGAGGTTCTGATGGCATCGGCGACGGCTGTCTAGCATTAGTAGGTGAACTAGGGGGTAAAAGCTTGTTGTAGATATACACACCTCTAGCAGCTACGATATTCGAGGAGCGCACGGCGATGGGCTTCTCCTTGTCCTAGAATTTGTGAGCTTGAAGTCATAGGGCTTCAAGGTAGGCGGTGGGTATAATAAAGAAGCTATCGTGACATACCCTGAAGGTAGCGTTGGAGTTGCCGCCGCCTGCGTGTGCTGCGGTAGCCATAGTGGTGCAGAGTTGAGAAAGTAGCTTTGGTAGTGATTGTGAGGTTCTTGGCTAGTCTTTGAGTAAGACGAGGTTGATATCGCAAAATTTTGGAATTATGCAGGTATATCTTGAAGCTCGCAGTTTGGTAATTGACTAGGTCCCCCGCCTAGGCTGTGATATTTTTTTGGTTACAAAGAAGTTTAGTAGGTGAAATAAAACGTCCCGGGGTAGCTGCGAGGCTACTTATCGATTAACCCTATTCAGGTATAGTGCGGATACGTACCTTCGAGGCCTGGAGCTGCGACTCTGCGACTTTCTAGGCAATGAAGTAGCTTATGCAACCACCTGCACACTTGCCCATCAGCGGCCATCCGATATCCAAAGCTTCCAGTAACCCATTTCTCACTATCCATTCCAACTTCATCAACCGCCTTTTTGCACACAAACGATACCCAGACACTCGCCACTTCCATTCTTACCTTCTCTTCTTTAATCTTTCACGACATCTACCAATCCTCTCGACGACCAAGCTTTTCGTTGTAACAAAATGGTAATGCGGCTCTTACGTGTTTTGAACTGATCTATAGCTAACACCGACCTAGCCTTCCGCTACCGGGTCGAGTTGGGAGAAGTACAAAAAGAACTTTGCCGATGACGAGATAGAAGAGAAGAAGATTACGCCGCTATCAGACGAGTAGGCCGAAACCTAAACCTGTTGGCTTGGTACCTCATGACGCAGTAGCTAACCCCGGCACCCTAGGGATATCCAAGTCCTCAAGACCTACGGAGCCGCACCCTACGGTTCAGCAATCAAGAACCTCGAGAAGCAAATTAAGGAGAAGCAACAAGCAGTCGACGAGAAGATCGGCGTCAAGGAATCCGACACGGGCCTCGCCGCGCCTCACCTTTGGGATGTCGCCGCCGACCGTCAACGCATGTCAGAAGAGCAACCGCTCCAGGTAGCGCGGTGCACTAAGATCATTGCCGACGAGAAGGACGAGACGAAGAGCAAATATGTCATCAACGTAAAGCAGATCGCCAAGTTCGTCGTCCAGCTCGGCGAGCGCGTATCGCCCACCGATATCGAAGAGGGCATGCGCGTAGGCGTCGACCGCAACAAGTATCAGATCTTGTTGCCCCTTCCGCCTAAGATTGACGCGAGCGTTACCATGATGACGGTCGAGGAGAAGCCCGACGTTACGTACGGAGATGTTGGTGGTTGCAAGGAACAGGTCGAGAAGCTAAGAGAAGTTGTGGAGATGCCGCTGCTGTCGCCCGAGCGATTTGTCAACCTGGGTATCGATCCCCCCAAGGGTGCTCTGCTGTACGGTCCCCCCGGAACCGGAAAGACCCTCTGCGCCCGAGCTGTTGCGAACAGGACGGACGCCACATTCATTAGAGTTATCGGTAGCGAGTTGGTACAGAAGTACGTCGGTGAAGGTGCTAGGATGGTTCGGGAGCTCTTCGAGATGGCCCGCACCAAGAAGGCCTGCATTATCTTCTTCGACGAAATCGATGCTGTCGGTGGTGCTCGATTTGACGATGGCGCTGGCGGAGACAACGAAGTGCAGAGAACTATGCTGGAGTTGATTACGCAACTCGACGGTTTCGACGCCCGTGGAAATATCAAGGTGATGTTCGCTACGAACAGACCCTCGACACTAGATCCCGCCCTGATGAGACCTGGCCGTATCGACCGCAAGATTGAGTTCTCGCTGCCGGATCTCGAGGGCAGGGCTAATATTCTGCGAATCCACGCCAAGAGCATGTCGGTCGAGCGCGACATCCGATGGGAGCTGATATCCCGTCTCTGCCCCAACGCTACTGGCGCCGAGTTGCGCAGTGTGTGCACGGAAGCTGGCATGTTCGCCATCCGAGCAAGGAGGAAGGTTGCTTCGGAGAAGGACTTCCTGAGTGCCGTCGACAAGGTCATCAAGGGCAACTTGAAGTTCAACTCTACCGCTACATACATGCAGTACAACTAGACGCGCAAATCAAAGCGAGATAGGGGGAGTCATGAGTGTATTATTAATTGGTAGATAATGGACAATGGACACTACTAAGCTGGATTCTGGACGCGGCAACAGCGATTAAGCATAGGGAATAGTAGAATTCTACCTATGCTATGTACTTTGCATTGTCAAAACATGGTCGAGTGTTTGCTACTGTGATCTCCCCTTGTGCTTCATATCAACTACCTAACTCCTGCAAAGGCTTTACCGGTCATCCCAACTCGAGTCAAGACTGGCCGTACCTCAATTATCCCCCCCTTTCGTTACAAAATACAAAGCGAAATCTTGAACAAAACCCCCTTTCCCTAAGAGGGGAAAAAATGCAAATCGTGACCCCCTTCGCAAAATTGGTATCTCGGCTAGTGCTATGCTTCAACGCAATGCAATGCAATGCGAAAACTCCGTGTGAGACGCCGTGACAATGAAAAAAACCTGTACAGATCGGACGAAAACCGTGGTAAGACTCTTGTCATCCGATGTGGTAGTAGTAAAAAAGGCCAAGGAACCTTAAATACTTCCGCCAAAAGAGACAAGCGTCCTGTCAAGTCGTAAAGTGACGACGTGACTTGTACCGTTGCGGAAGATGGAATTCGGGCTGGCGACAATTTGAATAGGACACATCGAAGTTGTAGCGTATGCGCAGTTCAATGTAGACTCCAGGACCGTCGCCAGCCTACGTAGTGGTTGACTGCTTGGCGCGTAGGGACATCCTAGGTCCCCTCCATCCAAGCCAGGCAGCCCAGGCACACGACGTCGCCGTAGGATCCGCGCTCGACGCAGCAGCGGCTACAGATCATATCTCGATGGCCGCGGCCGGTCCAGCCTCCTACTTGTTCCTCGCCACCGCCGCTTGCTCCCTGCTGCTCGTCCGCTAGCTGCTGTTCCTCCTGAAAGTCGGAGCCGTCGTAGTCGTAGCCGTAGTAGTCGTCGTCGTCCGCGTCTTTCATCGTGAACGACTCCGCCACCTGCGCGTCCCAGTTGGCCTCGGTAGGGAGGCCGGGAGGCAGCCAGCCCTGGCACGCGCGGATGCAGATGAAGCAGGCGCGCTGGCCGCAGCCCATGCAATCGGCGAAGGACTCGAGGTCGGATCTCTTAGTGGGCTTGCGGTGGCAGATGTGGCAGGGGCTCAGCAGCGCCGGAGCCGAGGTCATCGACTTGGCGGAGGTGATGGTCTGCGATACCTGCGGCGCAACCGACGGCTTCGAGTATTCGGGATGGGCATGGTGGAACGGCTGCGGCTGCGGCTGTTGCGAAAGCTGCGAGGGGATCTGGTGGCCCTCGGGGTGGTGCTCGTTTACCACCCGGAATCTCTTGGTAACGGGAAGCGGCAGGTTCTGCGGCACGGTCTTGTATCGGTAAGTTCTGGAATCGAGGTTGCTGTTAGCGTATAAGCGACGAAAAGGGAGACTAAGGTGAGCCGTACAATCCCATCTGAACATCGATGGGGTCGTCCTCCCGTTGTCTCTTCTTGGCTGGCGCGAGAGTGGGCGCCTCGAAGGGCGCCGCCGACGGCATCGTGACCTTCAGTTTAAGTAGTGAGTGAGTGCGAGTCGAGTTTCAATTGTCAATGCTTTCCGACCGACAGGACGATGCGGAAATAAAACCCCTCTCAACCCAATTGCTACAATGGAGAACAACCAAGTTTCCGGGTGGGAGCTGACAGCGAAATAATACAAAGTATTATGTGCTTGTTGGCTGGCTCTGCTGGCAACCCTTCACAATGGTAAGGTTGCCCAGGTGTTTATCCCAAGGTGAGGTGATACGGGACTCGGCGGATTAATGGCTCGGATCAAATCAGCTAGGCTGCTAGGTACCTGTTTTCAGGGGTCTTTTGGGGGCAGGACCGATCTAGATCCCCTAACTCTCAGGTACTTTGCCAGGTTAGGTTGGCGTAGGTAGGAGCGTAGCTTCCAAGTTGTTTACAAGGTATTTACACGTGCATCACTCAGATAGCATCTCGAGTCTCGAGTAATTATCTGTTTCGAAATTTACTTATGTTTTCTTTCTTTTCTTTTCCTAAAGCATTCTTATTATTTCAAATATGCCGTCATGCGACGCTTTCGAAGTTCGCATCAAAGAAGAATCGTCACTTCTCAGCATATAACAGGTCTTTGAGTAGTACCGAATCATTGATTGCCATATATGCAGGTTGGTAAAGATGATACCAACCACCCTGCCTCAAGCCCAATACGCATATCTACTTACATAGACCTACCATACACGGATACTGAGCCGTCATAACCGCATTGACACAATACTGATACAGGCAACACTGCTTCCTCGGCATTTCAAGAGATCCGTTTAACCCCTTTTCCCCGGAAACCCATATGAATGATTGGAACGGAAATAGTGATAAAAAGCAAAATACTTTCCACGGATTGTAACCCTTCCCTCGCCTATCCGAGACAAAACTTGATCCGTGCGTATGCGCTGTTATTCTATTCTTCGCCCCAGTTTCCCTTCAGAAGCTTTATGAACCTTGCCTGTAGGAACGTGAGACTCTGCCAGAGAGCAGAGGTATACGAGATGCTTCGGTCGTTGGCAGCCCCTTTTTTCTCCGCCCTCCTCTGCTTTAACGCCTCGTGATACATGGTGAACGAGTCAAACATGCCCGTCTCTTGGAAATATGTCTCGTAATGCTGAAGCATCTCCTTTAGTTTTTCTGGCTGGCTCTCTGCCAGATCATGAACTTCGCCAAGGTCTTTGGAGAGGTCATATAATTCCCATCTCCCAGGCCCTTTGGGAGGGGGAAGGAATAAGGCTTTCCAATCTCCTACCCTCACCGCTGCGATGCCGAGCTGTTCCCATCCGACGATATCTCTGTCCTTATATATCTGTATGCTTTGATCTTCCGGGTGCTCGAGAATTGGTCTCCAAGACTTGCCTCGAGTGGGCGCAACCTCTCGCCCTCGGAAGACGGGGCTTGGATGCTTCAAGCCGGCGAGGTCCAGGACAGTTGGGACGATGTCCATCACTGTTGTGAAGGTGCCAGTGACCAGACCGCCTTGCTTCAGCGCGGGAGGATATCGAAGAATTAGTGGGCAATGAATTCCTCCTTCAGTCGAGTGCGATTTTGCACCGCGCGAAGGAGCGGTTGCTGCCCCAGCCCACTGAGGACCGTACCATACGAATGAATTATAATTACCAATATTATCCAGCGAATTATCGTAGTATCGCTTCACTATATCTTCCACTGTGTAGCCAGCTAAGACTGGTAGTGCTTCCAGCAATTGCCCCTCGGCGCCGTTGTCAGACATGAAGACAATAAATGTATTGTCAAGCTCGCCTGTTTCCTCTAAATATGTCCGAACGCGGCCAATATTCGAGTCGATGATTTCAACCATGGCGGCGTAGACCTCCATAGCTCGAGACGATTTCCTCTTCTCTTCCTCCGTCATTTCCTCCCAGGGCTTAGTTTTCAGCATATGCAGTGGTGCAGGATCGACGTCCGGGGGTACAAGCCCCTTTTTTATCAGACTTTGGAGCCTACGATCTCGTAATGCAACCGGACCATCATCGTACATGCCACGATACTTCTTGATGACCTCCCGGGGCGCCTGCAGCGGCCAGTGAGGTGCCGTAAATGGAAGATAGCCAAAGAAAGGCTGATTTCTCTCGTCTGCTGTCCTTTCCTTTAAGATATCCAGAAAGTGGTCCGTAAACGCATTCGAGGAATAGAAGTCCCTGGGTAGATCGGTGCTTCCGTTGATGAACTCTCCATCTTTCATCCATATTCCGTCGCCCTTGAATATCGCCGTAGGCTTTTCCTTAAGATCATACAGCTGCGGCTCGTGATTAAAATGGTTTCCGCCCCCAGGTAGAAAGGAGAGCGCCTTTGTGAACCCTCTTGCGTGAGGACCAAGTGCTTTCTCTAAGCCAAGATGCCATTTTCCACTCATGAGCGTGAAGTAACCAGCATCTTGAAGGATCTCTCCTAGAGCGGCAACACGATAGTTCAAGTATCCTTCATAACCAGGTTTGCCCTTGAATATTTGGGGGGCTTTTCTCTACACAAGAATTGTTAATCGAATGAATTCGTCAAGTTTGCCAGAAAGTAGAGCACTCGCTATTTTCTCAGCCATACAGCCTAATCCAGCAATATGAGAGTCTGTCCCTGAAAGCAACATAGCTCTCGTGGGAGAACATGACGCGGCCGTGTGGAAGTTTGTCATCCGGAGTCCCTCTTCTGCAAGTTTCTGCAAGTTCGGTGTGTCAATCTCGCCTCCGTAGGGAGACGTGTCGCTGAATCCCAGGTCATCTGCGACAATGATAAGGATGTTCGGGGGCTTTTCTTTAGACATGGTCGTTGGCCGAACATAGCGATCATACATGAATGCAGAAAATACGGAAATCACGAAGATGCTCAATAATGAAGGCCGTATGACGCCTTGCCTTATAAGTGGCCACATGTTTCATTTCATCGAGCTCGTGGTACCTTCCACGTTTTAAGTACCGGCAAAATGATGGGATCCAGATATCTCAAATTGGATATCGGAAGAATACCCAAGGACCAAGCTCGTGGATATAGCCATTAATACAGGGAATGATACATAAAATGACTGCAGAAAGGTGCTGCTTTCATTCATCCTAAACAGGTTCGCATCGAACAATTCATATAATTTATGGGTTATCATTGCATGTATTCCCCTTCCAAGAAGAAACATGCACAAATGCAGTTCGATGTTAGAAGGACGTAATTGTACCCTGCTGGTGTTGAAGGACGCGCTTAATGTAGATGTGTTTTCTTGATTGCATTAAAGAAACATGCTGCATCTGGATATAGCAATAAAGTCGTTGCTTCGTATCATGTAAGACAAAACCCCGAATATCCGTTTCATACTTCAAGGATCTTCAATCGGGAGACCCTAGAATACCTTAAATATCGGGATTCCGTTCTGGGTTTACCAGGCGATAGATCAGCGTAATTTTAGATGTAGATGCTGTCAGCCTCAAATTCCTCCTCAAAAGCTCGCGTGAGTTGTAACCAATTTTGGTCAAGCCAGGTACCGCTAGTTCATCGGAGCATACGTCGGATTTCAGCTCGGAGGAAGTTTGCTGAATCTGTCACATCTCGCTTTTTGGGATGATTCGGATTCCGACATTAGAACCAAACACCAGATTTCGAAATGACGTAGAAAGTTGCCAAAGTTTCCCTTAGGTATTAAGTGCACATGTAGCAACGATCATATATGACAGCCACGCTTTGGTAGTCGTACACTGAACAATGATACCCACTGTCCTACTCCGAGGTTACAAGACATGATATAATCATGACCGCCATAGGAAAAGACATTTGAACAAAGACTACCAAATCGTGATGGTGGCAGGGCTCCATCTTTAAACCCCTCTAGGTTTGTGGTAGGAATGGATGTTGGGAAAGAAAAAGGCGTAGATATATCAGACAAACACATATATGCATATATAGGTGGGGTATGTGTACCTAGGTAGGTTCACTGCTGGGTAGGCTAAATCTGATAAGGCAACCATCTGCACTACCTACATCACGTGTCACGTGTCCCCGCTCGGTCTTTAGCGTGGCCTAATCCGATTTGTTCTATCGCCAAAGCGAAACTCCCGTCCCCCAGAATTCCAGATCGACTCCTCCAAAAGGCTGCACACGCCTCTTCGCCAAGTTAACACCTAAAACCCCCCCATCGCCCATCACATCCATCAGGGACTTAATCTGGACCAACATCCAACAATCAACAACCGTAGTATCAAGAGACCTCAATCAATCGTCCTCATCAAGATATGAGTCGCGCCGGCAAGATTGCCCCCGAGCAGCTCCCGTGAGTCGCTATCCCGTTTTCACGTCTCTACTAAGGCTTGCGCGTCGGCCTGAATGGACCTGCTAACCCATGTGCCTATAGGATTTTATTCGTTAAGAATCTAAAGTCAGTTCCCATACGTAAAAGTCAGCCCCGATCGTTCCGCTAACCTTATCGTAGCTACGAAGTATCCTCCGACGCCCTTTGGAAACTCTTTGACCCCGGCGAGGACGGACTCATCCGGTATGCTTTTCGACTACTTTAATACCGCCATCCATACACAACCACTAACTATCTCCAGTCAAATCCGACAGGGCATTTCGGTCGAGGCAAAGGGAACTGCCTATGTTGTCTTCTGGAATGTAATGGATGCGAAGAACGCCCTCGAGAAGCTGAATGGCTACAACTTCCAGAACCGATATCTCGTCGGTACGTTTATCCCCGTGATCACACGACAACCCTTTTGTAGTCTTTCTGACATATATTGTAGTTCTGTGGCATCAACCAGAGAAGACCCTCCGGTCAAAAGATGACCTGCAAGCCCGCAAGGACAATTTAGCCCAGCTCAAGATGAAGCATGGTATCGATTGACAATTAGACGGGCCTGCAGACAGACACCACACCCGTGCTCGTCCTTCGTCTGCAGTCCCGTCTTCTCCAGCTTCTAACAAATCTAGCTCGAGCGCTACTACTGCCAGTACCATGTCGATCAAAAAGGATCCGATATCGGTGGCGAAGATTAAGAAAGGCAAGACGGACGACGTCGCCGGGCACGCACGCAAGGTCGCTTTGAACTTCGTGCGAGGCCTACTCCCATCGAAATCAAACAAGCTATGCATGACCTAACGTCCTATATATATCGCATTCGCGGATATATGGATATACGGTCGTGACATGGATCATTTTTTTCGTGGAATCGCAGAATCGGCTTTTGCCCGGCATGTCGCACTTACGATTACGAGTCGCTCTTTAGGCATACCTACAGAACGCAGGGAGGGGAAGTTAGTCAGATTGACGGTTGATTCAATGGTTTTACAGGATGGACATTGTGCCACATTTTTTCATCGGCGTTGTGGTTTATGAAGTACTACTTATTCGTGGATCCGGAGCCCCCTGGCCACGTTGAGAATGCAGAAGACCTTGCGGGTTCATTTTCTCAAAGATAATTTTGCCTTTCTTGTATTTGTGACATGGGGATTTCAGCTTGCTAAGTGTGAAGTTCTTGATGTCCTACTCGTACGAGTTTGATAATTAAAGAGCCCAATACAGCATGGCACCCAACACTACCGCTTCATTCTCTTCTCTGCCTCACATATTCTAAACTTCAGATCGTCCCAATGGTGGGACGACTCAAACCCAGGTGTCATAATAGAGTATGTCATAAATGCTCCGATTGTACAATCTACCTAATATATCCCGAGTCGGATGAGAGATTTACTTGTGCCCAATGAAGCCCGAGCCGTAGTGTGAGTAACACTACTCTGTCGCGCATTGCCACTCGTATCATTTACGCAGTAACCGAGCTTATAATTGCAGACCTGGCATGCAACCGAATTGGAGTTCTTCGGACAGTAGATAGGTATTGTCCGTACACGACCTGGAAGCGGCACACACTCCGAGTATCATGTCATTTAGACCGAGGCCCTATTTCAACGTAAGTTTGGGTACAGGTGCCCAAGAATAGAATCCATTAACGCATTGTTTCGGTTCGTATACCTGAGTAGTTTGAAATAGATGACATTGTAAACAACTACTTCGACCACTTGGGATATTAATTGTACTGGATTATAGAATAATGTTTTGATGAAAACGGTTAGTAATGGGGTGGCCTCTAGCCCCCTGAGCCGGCTCCTACGAATATAGTGGTTGCATATCTGTATGGGAGAGTCATAATTGGAGATTTCTTTCCTACGAATGTTTCGTTGTTAGATAGTAGAGTTGTATATTGTCACAATCCCTTTTCTATTTGAGGTTGTTGGTTACACGGGGATCCGGTACTTTGTCGTGATCAGGTGTTTTCCTGTTATTTCGTTTTTCATCAGTAGCCTAACATCTAATCACAGCTATCTAACAACTCATTCTTATCTTAATATCACTTACTCTAGTCAAGAATGGCTACTTCTACTTCTGAAGACTACGACTCGTCTGCATACTGGGCTGCACCCGCCAGAAACTTCAGGATTTCGGTACGACTACACTTACAACATTTCCTTCACCAACACACCATCGGTCATCTTTTAGACCCTCGCGTCGAGACTTCTGTCATTGGACCCCAGAGTTTGAAGATTGCCGACCTCGGGTGCGGAAATGGCATGTGGCTTATTGAACTAGACACCGAACTCTCTAAGAAGGGAATATCAGCTCAGCTGGATGGGTACGATATCAACCCGATCAACTTTCCGGCCTCTGTCTATCTCCCAGAAGCCGTCACCCTCAAGCAACTTGATGTACTTGCTAGGCCAGTCCCTGCTGAGATGGTCGGTGCCTACGATGTTGTTCATATCAGAGGCTTTACCAGCATCGTCATCAACTCTGATGTCGCACCCGTGTTGTCTATGGCAACGGCCCTTTTAAAGCCTGGTGGGTGGCTGCAATGGGAAGATGTCCGAAGCGATGGATTCCGAACAGAGTCTCCATCCCCGGAGATAGGCAAGACTGCCTGCGACACCTTACTGCATATAATGATGACAGGCGCCAGTGCTCGGGGCCTCAAAGGGGACTGGCTGGACATTCTAGATCGCCGTCTCGAAGAATATGGTCTGCAAGATGTCCACCTTCAGACCTACAAGTCCAGAAAGCAGGATCTCAAGGCTTGGACTGAAGATTTCTTGATGGTTCTGGAGGACCTTCATGTATTATTTCCATCCCGAAAGGAGGTGCCAGAGGCGCCAATGACGGCGGAAGGATGGATTGACATGTTCTCGAAGGCCGTGAAAGAGACAGAACAGGGTGTTGTGATATACCAAGAGAGACTTGTCACTGGTATTAGTCGTAAGGCTGGATGAGCTGTATGGATTTAGCTAAGACAACGTGCTAATAGCAAAGCTCTAAACTCTAAAATAAAAATAAAAATAAAATAAAATAGGTATTTTATGATTATTTATTTATCGATTATAGATCTTCGTAATGTATGCATCTAAACGCTGAAAAATACTTGAATATAAGCATCAAAGACTCTTAATGGCCTAGTACCAGGTGGGATTAGCGGCTCTCATAGCCTGACAGTGTACTGCCTTACCCCGTACGATCTCCACCCGTCTTACCGTTTTACAGGGCTAGAGCACGCCTGGCATGCCCATAGCATCATACCTGGAACTTTATTATAACACGGCACAGTAAACCTTAACAGGATGCGCCCGGCGGCTGATCTCGTGGCTTGGATCATCCATTTTACCACCTATTACTTTCAACCTCACTCTAACTCTGCCTCTTTTTCTTTTCACGCCAAACCTTTCGTAACCTCTTCTTTATGTTTCATTGTACGGTCATAGATACAGTACGAATGAAACAGTCTCTCTCCTTAACCTAAATCGCCTATTCTCAACAGGACCCCTCCCTTTCTACCTACCTACCCTTACCCCCATTCTACTCTTTCGGACCTGGCTGGAACCTAGGCGACGATCTGGACTTACTTTTTTCCCTCTAGACCTGTCTTCCAACAATAATTAATATTCTGTGTCTCGAGCACAGAGCCGAATGTCTCTTTCTCCTACCATTGCTTCTCTCATCCAAAGTGTTCCGTCTGCGATACCCACAGCCACTCCTGATGCAGCAATAGGCGTCGACTTTCCTTCCGCTCCCACCGACGTGTCCTCCTTTATCGCGGCGACAACGACGGCAATAGCGGCGGCAGCAGCGACGATCACAATGGCTGGCCCCGAAGACGATCACGGCGGAGAGGGCGAGTGCCGGCTGCTCGGACCATTTGCTCTATTTGTACAGCTCGCACTGGGCGGTTTGGCGCTTTTGTCTCTCGTCTACAAACGGTGGCGAGAACGGCCCCAGCGCCCGGTCAAGATTTGGTTCTTCGATGTGTCGAAGCAGGTATTCGGGTCGGTCCTCGTGCACATCGCGAACGTATTCATGTCGATGCTCACCAGCGGTCGGTTCTCTATTAAGTTGGATCCGGTCAGCGTGCAGGCAGCAGCGCGTTTACTGCGGAGGGAAGACGAGGACCCGTATACGCCGAACCCGTGTTCGTTTTACCTATTGAATCTTGCTATCGATGTGAGTACCCCCCATATACTACAAAATTAGCAAGTACAGAATCTAATTCCATGACAGACTACCCTCGGTATTCCAATTCTCATCATTCTGCTTCGGGTCTTCACTGGCCTGGTATCCTACACACCTTGGGGAAAGCCGCCGGAGTCGATTCAATCTGGAAACTACGGCAGCCCGCCCAACGCTTGGTGGTGGCTGAAGCAATCTGTCATATACTTCTGCGGGCTATTCGGCATGAAGATATGCGTACTCATCATATTTTTCATATTGCCATGGATATCTCGAATCGGGGACTGGGCACTGAAGTGGACCGAAGGCAACGAACGTGTTCAGATTGTCTTTGTCATGATGCTGTTCCCCCTCATCATGAACGCGCTACAATATTACATCATCGACAGTTTCATCAAGATGAAAGAGGATACTCACGAAAGACTACAGTCGGAAGACGGTGATGGTCGGGATCCCTTTGATGATGCTCTCATAGATAGCGACGATGAGGGCTCAGTCAGCGAGGAGAGCAACGAGAGTATGAAACTCTCGAGCTCTAGGAACTTCAAGAAAGCTGGGGGACAAAATTTGGAGAACCAGCGCGAGGAGTACGACCCTGACTTGGATGGCCAGACGGTCATAGGGAGCAGTCGGAGCCAAGAAGACAGAGGCAAGCTGCTACCCAAGGAGTTAGCTCCCCCTGAGTAGTTTGGGTGCCCCCTTTTCACATTTTTAGCATTACTCATCAAAATGGATCAGTGTTTGCAAACATTGCTTTACTATACCATACCATTTAGCGTAGTCATTGGCCTTGGGATATTTTACATGTACATGTACATAAGGTATAAGGAATATTGGGTTAGTCTCACAGATAACGGCATCGAGGCGTACTGTTTAATCCAGTCTTCTACTTGTTCATCTTTACGAGAATGTATAGAAACCTTAGGCACTCTTTGTATTTATGATATGAACTTGAAGTTTGCCCCTTTACCAGTCTAAACACCAAACCAAAGTATACCTTTAGCATACAAAGTGCATCGTGAGTAATTCGTACTGGACATCGTGTAGCTAATATACAAAACCTAGTTCACATATATCCTAGTGAACCAAACAATAGACATCGGTGACATGTTAGGAATAGTTTCTACGATAAAGGGTCACTATCGATAACCTTCACAAGATCCAATATACTTCTCCTTCATATACCTAGATATATCTCGCCCAAAGGCCTTACTGACAAGCTTTCCAATTTCAATATTGCACATGCTTTATCTTGTAGCTATCGATATCAGTAGTAGTGTTATCTTTAAGCCCCTGAACCCAACTACCTCGCCTTGAGGAATACACACTGTGGGCGGGGGGACGTCTTCAGTGAGCTACTGTGCAAAGATGGGACGAAAATGCCCAGTAGCTTCTACGCGTTCCTGCCTTCGCGACCTAGCTACGGCGCGCGTAGGAATCCCTTCTGCCACAACTCCCCTCGAATCGCGCTGTAGTGGTATTTCAGATGGCGTTAAGAGCGCTGGCCCACCGAGGGAGCCGATGGCAACTACGTTGGTGAGCAATTGCACTGGGCAATGTCCCTATTCTTTCCCATATACTCGCCCGCTGTCGCTTTCAGTTTTTTGCTGTCTCTTCTATGCCATCTTCTCTCTCTCGATTTTTCCCTCTTTTCGTAATTCCATCCTCACGGTGTATTGTGTGCTCACCATCCACGACACCTTCAAGCAATAACCCTAAGCAACACCCCCACCCCCCCCTAAGTAATATCTTCAACTGCAGTACCTTCAACTGTAATCGGATCACTTAAAATGGGGTTCCAATACGCGTGTCCCTAAATTCCTGTGTACCTCCGCGGTGATGTGTTCTTGATTTGGTAATCGTTTCCCGCTGCCCTCTCTTTTGGTTCCTGCGTAGTTACCCATTCCTCCCCACCGGCGTATCGCACTAACCAGTCCTACAATATCCTCGACTGGCAGTCACGTTGCTGAAACAAGCCTCGCTGAACTTGTGATCCTATCTTCAGATTAACGTTCTCGTCGTCGTGTTCCTTGTTCGGTAGCCAATTCTCGCCGACCTCCCTCTTGGTTCCTCCGTGGTAACTCGTTCCTCCCCACCGGCGTACTGCACGAACTCGACTTGCAACATCCTCGACTTGCAACATCCTCGACTGGCAGTCACGTCGCTAGAAAAAGCCTCGCCGAACGTGCACCCCTATCTTTAGATCCACATTCTCGTCGTCGTAATCAATATCTTGTTGTTAATCAATGCCACCCTTTCTCTTGACAACATCTTGGCACTCTTGACTCTCCCGACTCTTTGAGGGTAAACCACTCCCGCCACCTCCAACAGCAGAACAAGTCTTGTGGATTGTGATCGCGCACTTTCCCCTCGTCGCTACTACCCGTTCGTAACCATTCCCTGGTTAATTTTTGCACCGTATCAGTACCCGCAGAGTTCGCGGTCGACCTACTTAAACGCGCCCACTCTTCTCGTCGCCAGAATTCAGCTCAACCTCTCCAACTTCTCGCGTCGTGTCGCAATTCTTCCTGTCGCGTCAACATCGATCCAAGTCAGTATCAGGTCCAAGTTAGTATTAAATCCAAATCACTAAATAGGTATTCAACAGCTACCAAGATGTCCCATCCCAGCCACGAGGAGTTGTCGTCCCAGGTTTGTGTTCTTTTCAATACGGCGCTTCCCCCTGAATTTTCTAACGTCGGTGCTTTGTTCCAGGTTATGGATGCCATGAATTCCGCCCCGTCTCAGGCCAAGGCTGCGACCGACAAGAACCCGGACCAGTACGAGGACATCCTAGACCGACCTCGTGCTACAGCCCCTGACGAGCCGTACGCCTGGTCCAGTCTGCTAACCGATCCGGACTGGGACCCGCCTGTCTCGGGTTCCGCTATTGCGCTGCGCTACGTCGCCAGCGTCTCGGCCGAGCTCGGCCTCCCCGAGCCTCCGAACGATACTCGTCAGCCCGAGCCTGAGCCCGAGCCCGAGCCTGAGCCTGAGCCTGAGCCTGAGCCTGAGCCTGAGCTTGAGTTGGGAATGGAGATGGACCTCGATGAACCCGAGGCCGAGCCTGAGTTGGGTCCGGAGATGGACCTCGATGATGTTGCAGGCATCGACCGTCGCGACCAGCAACACAACCCAGATGACGGCGCCAGCGGAGAACTAAGCGACGGCGTCGACGTCGACGACGAGCACCTCGCTCGTGAGCGTGAGGAGTACGCCCAACTCCTCTCCAACAGACTCCTTACCGACGAGTATGACCGTAATGGCGAGTTGCTTGCGGGCGGATTCTTTGACGACGCTTACATATCCGACTACTATGAAGTCGACACATACATCAACGCTCATCTGAGCAAACCCAACAATCTCTGAACTGCCTTGGTCCTTTTCTCAGTTGGATGCGATCCGTCGCAAAGCCTCGGTTTCTCGATCGGCACGAATAACGTTACGGCGAAAGGAGTTATAGATACCCAAGATACCCCATGGTTTACTGGTTCTGGTTGATTACGAAAAGGAGACCGAGTTGAGATGTTTGTTTTTTGTCCTGGGTTTCTGCCTAAGGTTTTTTATTAAGGTTTTCAGGTCTCGGCGGTTGGTGAGGATTGGACCTACCTACTTTGAATTCGCAGTTAATTGGGTGGCTATCGCCTTGTCTTGCCTTGGTCTTGCCTTGGTCTTCACCTACTTGCGAGTTAAACTTAGGTCATTGATCAAACCCAGGTTTAACGTCCAATATAATGGAATGCAAGTCTCCCGAATACATTGCTGATGCTGCTACTGTATGAATATTTCAATTAGCACATTTGCATATCGTGATATCATCATTGAATTCTGAATCTACTCACCTACTACCTAATTCCTACCCTCCAGCCAAACTCTTCCTACGCTCATGGACATTAACCTATCTGTATTTTTGTCTAGGATTAGCATTCATTTCACGGCTGCCAACCTCTGCTGGTCTAGCTTGAACTAACTTCTAGCTCTGATCAGCTTTGTCCAAGCTTACACATTAACACGCAGACATAAGAAAGGGGACGGGGGTACTGGGTATAGAATTCAATTGAATGCATACAAAGGCACCAAACCTGGCTCTCTAATCGAAAACCCCATCATGGCTATGCAGATGATCAACCTCCCAAAACGCCTCGTCACCGACAAAATGCGGCTTGAACAGATCTCTCCAGAAGATGATGTAGGTCCCTTTCCACTCGTACCTTATCTTTTTTTTATACACAAATCCTCTAGAACAGTTCATCGATACACTTCGCCCGCTCATCATACTCAATTCCAACCATCTTGTTGCTGCTGTTGAGCTCCGCCCTGCGGTCTGTATGAACGGTATCCTGGATAGGCCGTTCCTCCATTAGCTGTCTGGTTTTGACTACCACCGGCGGTGTTGGGCCGACTATAGCCGGAGCTAAAGTCGAACCCGCCGGTGTTCTGGATAGGCGACACCGGACCCGACGCTTCCGAGTACTGGCGCTCCGGCGCCGGCCGTGCCAGCGGTCGTGTAGAGTCGTTCGAGTACTGCCGTTGCGGGTTCGGGGGGTACTGGCGGTTGTAGCTGTTTGGCGTCTGGTTTTGCGACCTCGATGGGTACTCGAAGCCTACCTGCGGGCCGGGGGATCGACGGGCGTTGTTATAGCCGTAGCCGGCCTGTGGGCCAGGAGATGCCATACGGCTAGGGTTTCCGTACCCATTGTTGCTCGGCGCAGTCCGGTAGCTGGGTGGTGCACCGTAGGAGCCAGGAGTACCGCTGCGGCCATACTCGTCATTGTACGGCCTCGGCGTTCGCGACTGGGGATATCCCTGATCCATCCCACCTCGGCCATAACCATTGTTGTTATAATTGTCGTAACTACCGTTGTGAGGGGTTCGACGTCCCATTGCTCCCGCTGCTCCCGCTGCTCCCGCTGCTGCCATGCCATATCCTTGGTTCATGTTGTCTTGCGAGGCCTGTCCATAACCGTTATAATCGTATTGATTATCATAACCTTGTCCATTCGGAGAATACGGATCCGCTTCAACCCTCGCCGCTGTCATATATCCGTTGGGGCCGCCCTGTCCCGGCGGTGCTCCATAGGGGCTTATGCCTTCGGGCGAGACTGGGCTTGGGGTTGTGCGTGGTACGTTGCCTGCACTCAGATTGGTGTTCAAGTTATTCAGGCTACTCTCTGGCTTCTTCAAGGGTTCCATCTCAACAGGCTCATCTTCAACCAACACCTTCTGGGATTTTGCACCCTCCCAACTGGGCATAGCAGGTAGAGAATCTGCGTCCTTCTTGTTGCTGTCGTCGAATGTAGCGTACTGAGGTGCGCTGGATGCAAAAGTCGGACCTGCAGCTGGGATTGGAGATAGGCCTGGCGTCATCGGTGCTTGTGAGCGATAGGCCTGGTTCTGGTCGTGATTGGGCGGGATGAATGGATCGTCGAGGTACTTATGGCGCTTCCCTCGAGGGGGGTCGCAACACCCGCAGCATTCACCGCAGCACTTAAGACAGTAACAGCACTGGCAACAACATGACAGGCCACAACAAGCACATCTCACGATACACCATACGATAGAGAAAATAATGAGTCCGCCAATAATAATCACAGCAATTACCGGCCACCTGCTAAATGTTAGTGTCTTGAAGTCAGCAAAAAATTGAGTAGGGCTCAATCATACTTGCAATAGTTAACCTGCATACAGTTATCCCAACTGGAAAAGGCTGTTTTGGCGTCTTTGATCCCATTTTCAATACCGCCGACAGATTGTCTCTTACCCAACGCGGCGACGGCGCTCCGCGCAAGGAGATTCACGAAGGCATCCTTGAGGCTGCCCTCTTGGAGACTTCGCTCCATTGCGACGCCGATATGCGGCATCGTATAGGTATTCCTCCAAATTTGAGTATACTATAAATCCAAAGTAAAAAAAAAAGATACCAGAGTCGCGATTATTCAGATGTTACGGTCGATTATCGAGGCGGTGCTAGAGATCCATAGTAGTGGACCAGCGTATTTTGTGCTCCCAAACCCGTGGGAATTACCCTGACCAGCAAACACGGCACAAATATTCGGATATTTCGGTGGATTATTCCGTTTATAGATCGCGTATGGCAAAACTTCGTTCGTTGCTCGTTATTTCGGTGTAGTTCTGAATAAACATAGAGTAGGGGGTATTCAAGATCGAGGCTAAACTGTCACGGCGGGAAATGAAAGGACGAAAAGGCAAAGCAAATGAGGCGAGTTAAGGAACGTCAGAACGATACAATTACGTAGTTATATCGGCGAAAAAAAACAAAGAAGCCTTGAACATGAGAACCATGCCTCGGCCACGAGAAAAACGAGAGGAATTTTTACAATGGGCGATTCGTAAAAGAAGGCTGGAGGGAAAGAAAATACCCAAGCCAGCCTATTGTTGTATCCCGTAATCTTTACCAAGTAAGCGAGGGAAGAAGCCTGTAAAGCCCCTAAGAAATTGTGGGGGCGCAACAAGACAGAACGGTAATTCCAAGGACGAGTCGCAATTAAGACACGCGGGCACACTGATGGGATGCAGCGGGGGAGATTGCCTAAAGCGAATCCTCTAGTAAGCCTGCGGCTCAGCGGTTCAGTGCACTGCCATACCGACAGCGGTAGGCTGACGGGACTTACACGCACCTACATCCCTATTAGGCTTTTGATATTTTCTTACCCGATAAGCTTAAATTGATCGAACACGCTGCACGACAGCTACGGACGGCGTGACAGTTAGACGCTATATTGACTTCCATCTTGATTGTCTTACGTGTTGTCGGCCGCACTATAAATTAGCGCTGTGGAGGTTATACAAGCGCTTCAGTTGAGCGACCTACCCCCAAGTGGCTGGTTTCGTATTAATATGAAGCGTTATCATATCAGTGGACATTATGGAACCTTGGCGTCTTTTTCATCTACTGCTGTACCTCATGAAGATGCAAGTTTTGTACCACGGCGACGAACATACCAGATGTGGAAGAAGGTCAGAACTCGGTGCCAAGTTCATCTGATAGTATTTCGAAACCTGCCTCGCGGGTTGAAGCGTGCCTAGCGAATTAGCAGCTTCACTGGTGCAGCAGCGCTGGCAGACCGACATGCGGGTTTGCGGGGTTACGTTCCAGTCAGAGGCCACGATTTTTGCACTTGCAGCCCCCACAGCGGGAATTGCTGCAATGTTTGAAACCATCTGAAGCTGCCTCTAGGGTCTTCTCACGTGGGTCGCTACCTGTACCCTGAATCCGCTTAAAGCTCCGGTGGAACCATTATCAGATAGCTATGAGTTGCGTGACTGCTGAATGCTTGGATGCTTCATTGGAGTTAATATCGTATGCCTATTACCAGATCGATAACTGGTTACATTATCTGCTTTCTATGTAAAATAGTAATTGGTCTAGCTGGCAGCGATGTATTGTCATGTCTCGCAGACAATATCCTTTATAGTTGACATATGAGGATCTGCATGTACGGAAACCCTCAACGCTGTCAGGATGTACGGGGACGAGGATGATCATAGCGATGATCTGAAAACATTTATTGGAGAGCTCTAAAACAAGCAAACATGAGTTACGCTTTCGAGTTGAAACACATATACTCTGGAGCAATTTAGTATGGAGAACGATATTAGGTCAAAAGAATGAGGTGTATTTCAATTCATCGCAATAGCATGTTGGCGACGACCTAGAAACATAATAGGTAACCCCGTCCTCAATCGCCCTTCTCATTACTTCATTATGACAACGCCGTAATTAACAACCTGGAATTCCGTTTGTCGAACGCCTAAACCACCAAGCCAATTAAGGGTGTGCAATTTCCCACTCGATTTACATATCCTCCGCCGCAGCTTTGGTGCCGACGACTGATTTATCGAGCAGGCGGGGGTCCCTCGGGAGGTGCGTAGTCGTCCTTGCCGTGGTTGTTGTAGACGTTCTTCGGTGCCTGGACGCCCTCTTGACCATAATATCCATCGTTGCGCGAGAACGTGGTGCCTGTGTACTGGTTCTGCATCGGATACGACTGGCCCTGAGGCGCGCCGTATGCCGGAGGAGGATTGTTGTAGCCTTGAGCGTTGTTGTAATGGGGGTTACCGCCTTGGTTGTTAGCCATCCATCCCGTGCCGTACATTGGCTGCAGCCCGTTACGTCTTCGGCGACGCGAGTTGATGCATCTATGAATCATATTAGTCATCGGTGATTTTGGATAATATTATTCCAGTAGAATACTTACGCCCACAAGAAGAACAAAACAAGGACGAGGAAGATGACTACGCCGGCAAAGATCCAGCGACCATACCAATTCCATGCACTGTAACATTGTCCGTATCTGTTATATTCATAGTCGTCGCAATTATATCTTCTCTTCGACAATTGCGCAGCGATTTCGATTAGGGGCGCCATGTCTGCTTTGACAATACGCGACGAGGCGTAAGGTGATGATGTTTGGTGATTGATGTTGTAGTGAGAAGCTTGAGCTGATGTCGAGTCTGCGGATGCAAAATGCAAGAAGTTCTAAAATTGTCCGAAAATGGGAAGGGTCGTTGCCAGGATTATGACGCCGAGTGACGTCTTTGTCTCTATGTTTGATGCGTATACCTTGTGGGTACCTTAGATATATGTTGTACTACGCGTGCCACCCGAAGAAGAAAACACGGGATTGCAATTAGGATAGATATTGAAGGATGAAGGGAAATGGGAGGACAAAGTGGTGCTGCCACCTCTGTTTATTAAAAGGGCGGCCTCAAGGAATCCAGCACATTGAACACGCAATACGATGCATGTCATGGCTTGGAAAGCTGCCGGTTACCGAGTTGGGAGGGACGGTGCTTGGCGGGAATGGTGCTCGCCGCGTGGCTGTGCAGCCGTAATTCAAAATACGAAAAAGGTACCATAGCACATATGTTTGTATGGAATGGTACTTTACCACTAACATTACGTTTCTCATCTGACTTACACTGGTCTTACTAACGGATGAATTTCAATAGTGCGAGGCGGAGGGAAAAAAACTCAATTGCTTTTACGGCACATTCCTGATTCCAAATAATAGGCTTCTCAAACTAAGAACTACATCGTATAATATTAGTTTAGAAAATCTGGAAAATCATCTGCTAGTGACTGCTCGTGGCTTGGTGATGACGAGCAGGATGGAATAGCTCCCCTTGGCTCCGCAATCAAGGCTGAGTAAGTCAGTAAGTCGTGCCGAAAGACCAAAGGACAAAGGTCAGCCCGATGAATGAAATACAAATTCCCTCGCGCCGCCCGCACCATCACACCTTGGTGAGCTATTCAGCTGTCCAAGGGTTTTTACCAGTTTCGTAATAAAAACATACATCTTATTCAGACTACAACGTCAAACTCATTTCTGCTCTCGACAGGATTCCCTCATAGATAACATACATCTTACCTAATGCTAAGGATAGTATTGCTAGGGCAAGGACTTACCTGTATTATATTGGCACCATCCTCGCAACAGTCAAGAACTGTGCTGCCCCGAAAAAGACACTAGCTATTCGGATCTTCTCTATAATTGTACTAGCCTCGTTGTTTTTTTCTTTCTTTCTTTTTTAATGTTGAGAAGCATCTTCCACAAAATCGAAGAGACGAGGGCGCTTGTGTGCATTCAGCTTAGTCTAGAACGCGGGATTGGCGATCAGTTGCTGAGAGTTGAAGGGGGACGGAGGGCAGCAGGTCCGGCGAGCTAATGATATGCGGCCACGTCAAAATTCTCCGTAGATTTCATATCATGGGCCCATGGCATGTCGCCCATCTCGACACGACGCAACAACCTTTTGCGCGCCCTCGCCCGAAAAAATGAAAATGAAAATAATAATAAAACAGTCCAAGGTACCTGGCCTGCCACTCACATTCCTACCGTACATACATGTAATTTCGAGTAGACCGCCACGTACCTTGGGTACTACTAGACAAAATATATCATCACCCACTCGAACTAGGGACTAGCAGACTAGGTAGGTAGGTATTGCAACTACATACAATCGTTCCTCAAAAACGCATACATATTCCATACCCACATGCTCCCCCTGCTGAGGTACCTGAAGTCCACGTTGCGCTGTCCATGGTCGCCTCGCGAGCCAATCATTCCCCTCCCATCGCCTCGAATCTGGAGGGTTTGCCAACTCATCATCGCATCAAATGTGGTCTGTGTGTAGCCTTCAAGTATCGCCTGTCCTGCACCTCTCCCTGTTACCGACGCTTTCTCCTCTCCCTTCCTTATTTCTTGCCAGTCTTGATCCGGTCCGGAATGGAAATACCTTCTCCTTTTTCCTGTTTTGTTCAAAGTTGAGCTGCGCTCTCGTCCTTGTCGAGCGACAGACGCCATGTTCGAGCTACATTACATGTCACACCTTAACCGGGGCGACTAGGGGATCCTCCAGGGCCAGGGCACCGCACCACGCTGGGCGCATTTCTTCTTACACCCTCGACTTTCACTAAATTGTTCCTCAATAGGCATTGCAGCGATACATATATCGCATTGCGAAAAAGATGCCGTGTGGCTTTTTAGTGAAGTCGTCAAGTCATGATTGATTTGGTCATAAATGCACCTAACTACACCGATGCTTCCTTATTCCGCTTTACTTGCATACTTGAACATTTCCAACATATGTTCGCCGTCACATACCCCTTTAAACGTTTACGGGACGTTCCAGCCAAGGAAATGTCTGTGGGAGCAGGCCCCGACCCCTTCTAGCGCTTCGAATACCGAAACCGTCGACTCCATTCCGATGGCTATGCAGTTGCTTAGGTCGAACAGGCGAGGCGCACGAAAAGAACAAAAAAACCAAGAGATGTCGGAACGTAGGATCCGAGATGTCGAAGGCACACTGACGGCGCAGCGGCCTCCCGAAGTTAAACTCGCGAGAGATGATTTATATATTAGGTCGTCGCCGGCCAGAGATTGAACCGTCTTTTACACATCCCATGATATCATTAGCGTCGTGAAAATGCTTCAAAAACTGTCGCAGAAGCCGTGAGGGAAGGCCGCGGCGGCCTCGTTTGTGCTTCCCAGTGGCTAGTGAAACGGAGAAAGAGAAAGAAAATCGAAGCCAACATCGTACGGAACGAAAATGGATTCATCTGTTGGCCCATTTCATGAGCCACTGAAGTACAGCGTCTAGGTTAGTCTCCTCTTTTGCGCTAATTCCATAGCAGGACACCTCGCGATGCCCTATACTCTTGAGGTCGAGAGCATCTATGAGCTCGTCCACGCTGAGCTTAATATGAAGGTCAGATTTGTTACCGAGCACGAGCAAGGGAATTCCTTCGAGGCTAGGTTGCGACATTAGAGAGTGGAGCTCCTCCTTGGCCATGGGCAGCAAATCTTGATCCGCGATGTCGACGATGAATACGATCGCATTTACTCCGCGACAGTACCTCTCCCACATCGGCCGAAAACGAGGTTGGCCACCCAAATCCCAACATTTTAGTGTCACATGGCCTCGTTGCACACGCTTCATGTTGAAACCGACCGTGGGGATGGAGCTACACGACCTGTCAGTTGACCTGGGCGACAGCCATATTGACGTTCAACGGTGCGATGTGATTGTCAACACTATATTACGAGGGTTTCGTGCTTACTCGATCGTGAATTCACCACCCTAAGAAAAAGATAACATTGTTAGCGACAGCCAGACGGTGGGTAGTGGATGGCAATGGATGCTTACCGATAGGACACGGAGCAACGAAGTTTTGCCAGCGTTTTGCAAACCTATCATTGTGACGTCCATCTCGGTTGCCCTAGTTTAGGGTCGTCAGTATAATGCACCAGAGCGGAAGGTCGACGACGTCGTGATGCAGAATGCGCAATGCAGGTACGGGCGGCGGTGAGCGGCACGACTTTGCGACCCCGCGCTGATCGTAGCTTGGGTGTACTCACCAGAATGTTCTGAGCAGCCAGTCGTACACCTTTCGAAATAAACCTGCCATCGCGTTCCGAGTCCAGAAGTAATTTACTCGATGAATAACGAGGTGATGTTTGGGGATCACCAGGACCGTAAAGGCAAAAAAAGGAAAAAACCAAGAAAGTTTGCAAACTTCACACAAGGCTGGGGTCGAGAAAACGCGGTGGACGCAGGTGATTGGGGAAGAAGTTTGTCTCAAACAAGAAGCTTAGTTAAATAGGTAGTTTGCGCTCTGGGTTTTGCTTGCTGAAATTAGGAATAAAATGTCTCGTATGACGATGAGCTCCGATGTCTTCGGTGGTAGCGCTCGCGGCGGGTGAGTCGGCCCCAGGCGCAAAATTGCAGTTCGGTGAATTTCAAGTATCTAAAGCTTCTGGTGGTTGAAGGTACATGCAGCCACTTTGATGAAAAGATAGAAGCGGGATGAACGGTGACGCCTGGACGGAGGGTCACAATTCCCCACCACGGAAGATCGCACAAGCTGTTATGAACTTATGATGCCCCGTGCCTTCAACTGGGGACGTGACCAAGTGGGAGGGATAGAAGGCCGACCTTGCATCTAAGCAGACAGCGGCTAGAAAGACTGGGGTTTCATTCGTCTATTTCGACAAGGCCAGGCAGTTTCGAACCACAGTTAGTCCAAATGGGCTAAGGTGTAGATAATAATAGTGGCAATGGTAGCAAAGGTAGCAGTGATAGCAATAGTAGCAACTGTTGCGCGCGGAACGAGAACTTTGACAAGCGGGAGCGGATCAGAGCCGCGAGTATGGGGAATTAAGATAGTCGCTATTGACCGGCCCGTCGCGAAGCGGTTCGTAGACGCACAAGTTATCGCCCAGGATCCCTAGAGTTAGCTGGGTGGTAGACTGGGAAATTGTAGACGACTTCGCAACTCGATGGAGATGGATGTAAGATTTGGTTTCAAGCGGGTATTGTAGGCGATGGTTAGGTAGAATACGTAAGGTAGGTAGCCGCAAGAGTGCAAGTGGTCAGGGACGAGAACGAAAGTAGTAAGGGCTTATGCTCTCTTCTGAGATGCAGGTGGGGAGCAACTGTAGGGGCAGTCGGGCCAGTAGGTCTCCAGTCTCCAGTCTCCAGTCTCCGTTATTCTGTCTGGTCTACTCGAGTTGCGCCTCGAGGTTTTCCCGAACTGCTACTTTGGCCGCTTCGGAGGCCCGTCACCTGCTCGGGCGGGTAAGGTATTCTCACTCGTTCCCCCACACTGGGCAGCAGCTAAACTTATCGGGCCTGTTATATTTTTACGTACTTCTTCGCCGGTTGGATAAGGCGCTTTCGCTTGTTCCTATAGGCTAGGTACCTCCTCTCTACCTAATACACTTTCCTTTAGCTTCGTGATACACCCGTGGTCCGTAGGAAGTGGTTAAGCCCGGGTTGATGAGAGCAGCGATGTTGGATAAAGCTTTGGGGCACAGCACGGCGTAAGAGCTTGCGGGCGAAGTGATATAGTGGCCGGGGGCGCTGGACGGGCCGGCTTGTCTGCAGCTCTGGAAACAAAACGAAAATGGTAGGCTACCGTTCGAGGTCTCAGAAATGGTCGGGTCTCTTACAGGAAAACAACCTTGGGCAGGGTCAAAGGCAAGGTCGTAGGCAAGGTCATAGGTCATAGGGTTGGAGAGTGGTAAATTCTAGGAATAAGGTGAAAGGATAACGATAGCCGACTAATCGGGTATAGCTCGTCCGCTGCTTTTGCTCAGGCTCAGCTAAGTCAACTGCCAGAGGCACGTGAACTAAGCCATGCATTATGAAAGTTATGAAGACTCACGCATTGGAAGTTAGAACTCACAATGAAGAGAGCATGATCGTCTGGTGTAACAATCAGCAACAACTGGGTGTATAACATACAAATGCGACACGAATGTAAGAAATAAACTCGATAGTACCACAATCGATAGACCTCTCTCTTTTGAGAGCTAATCTATTATTCTCACTCTTGTCAACATGCTTTTCGCGCCAGCACCTTGTATATTTGATTGCGGCTCTCAGTCCGCAATGTCTATCTACCGCCGAATTCCGTCAAGGTCTAAGGTAGACGACAATAGCTCATTTAAAGTCCTCCCACCGCTTCTCTTGTTTCTGGCGTACGTAACATATGGAGCTACGCTTGCTTCAGCCCCTGAAAAGGTCGGGCAGAGATTTTGGCCCGCCCACTCACCGATATGTATGCAAGACCTAGACCTCCTCCGCTTCGATATCTATTTACGCCCTGATGCCTTACCGACAATGTGGCATGCCACTATCGGGCTGAGAATAAAGCGCTGAGCAGCTACGCCACCGATGCCAACGCTTGTCCAGTTTGCTTGGATTGGAGGATGGTAAGGAGTTCCTAGGAGATGACCTAACCAATGATGGGATGTTGACCATAAAACTACGAATGCTAACTGAGAATGCATGTGATTATAATGATCTCGATGAGTAGTATAGAGACAATGTTTGTGAGGGGAGGACTGCGTGGTGGTTTTTCTGCGCAGGGCTTGACTCCATTTCTAGGTATACAGGTCTATACAAATCTATACCGCTATAGATACTCTAAGAAACAGCCACATCCCTTCTAATGTTCCCATCTCAGATTTTACCTAACTTATCTGTTGAAAGCGTCAATAGCAACAGCTTAAGTGAAGAGCTTCTCTCGCTTCATACACAACGCACTAATCAACATTATGCCACCTGCAATAGGCACCAGCACAAGGGTCATCTGCATTGCCTCCGCGATGGCTACGACTGCTCGGTCCCGTAGATCTCCGCTTAGACTACTGAATAAGGCACTCTGCGCGCCCGCCACCGCATCCCTAATATATGAGTTCGTATAGCCATGGCCCGCCAGGACCGTCGACAAGTTTCTGACTCCCGTCGACTGATAGATTTGACCCGCTATGGCAAGGGCAATAACCTGGGCACCAATTTGTGCGACATTCTGCAAATTGAGTGCGGCACCCACATCCTCCGGTTCTGAAGTCAGCGTGGCGATATTGTAAGCGCTCGTCATAGACAGACCACAGCCAACGGCAATGATCACAGTCAGGCCATAGATAAGGCCCGTTCCCGAACTCGGGTCAAGATAGACCATCAACGGACCACCGCCAGCCACAAAGGAGATACCAGCTATGAGGTAGATAGCCATGTAGACCTTGATCAAGTGGAGGAAGGATCCAGCCGAGATGCTTACCGTTACGGCAATACAAACAAATGGGAGCAGTCGGACCGCTGCCATGACGGCCCCATCGCCATTGACGAATTGGAAATAAATGGGGACGTAGTAGATGATGACGAAGAGTGCCGTGGCACCTGCTGCCGTTACAATGTATAGGAGTACCTGGGTGCGGTTGCGTAATAAATGGCCCGGAAAAAGACGTCTTTCAGGTGTGGTAAGGATAGCAAAGTATTGCTGCGAAACATAGGCGACCAGGACTACACCGAATACAACAAAGGTTGCGATAGTACGTCCGTCATCCCATGGCCACGCGCCGCCAGCCATGGTAAAGACCAGGAGAAAGCTAACCCAAGTACCACAGCCTAGGAGCAACCCGGCGAAGTCGATGGTAGCCAGCCGCTCTCGAATAGTGAGACCTTCTAAAGGATGGAAGGTCGGAAGAAGGAAAAGAAAGGCCGGGATAGTGAGGGCACCGATGGGTAGGTTGATATAAAAGGCCCAGCGCCAAGTGGCCGCAGACTCGACAAACGCTCCCCCGATCACTGGTCCTAAAACGCTTCCGACACCCCAAAAAGCCCCGATGAGTGACATATAAAAGCCACGCTCCTTCTCGCCGGTCATGAGAGCAACATATTGCAGAGAGCCGAGGTAAATTCCGCTGCCTCCCATGCCAGCGACGACACGACCGACGATCATGGCGTTCATGGAAGGGGCAGAGCCGCAGATAGCGGAACCGACCTCGAAGAGCACTACAGTAATGATGAAGTTCCACTTGGTGTTGAACGTATTGTAGAGTCTACCAAGCAGGAGAATGACGCACACAGAACCCAGCGGGAACCCGGCTCCGACCCAGGCGAGTTGGTCGACATGTCCCAGGGTCTCGATGATGGGACCTTGGATATCCGCAGCGATGGTGGTATCGAGGCCGTAGAGGAAACAAGTAGTGTATATGGCGATACAGATGAGAAGCCAACGAACGCCGCGGATAGACCTGCCCTTATTGTTCTCTGATCCCTCTTCTAACTCCTGGCCGGTCTCCCCTTTCTCGGCATCTTGGTCATGATGGCTGTCACCGACCTGATCCAAATGACTGTTACTGCTGTTGTTCTCGAGCGGGATCGGCATTTTCGCAGCAGTATTGCAAGGTGTCGAAGCTGATATCGTTGACTGCTAGGTGAAAGGCGTAGTGAAACGCAGACGACTTATACGAAGATAGAGACGTTCGTGTAGATAGGATAGCTAGATACCAAGGGCAAGCGTGCTTTCCGATATATTTGGTGATTCTCTCCTGGCTACGCCGACTCTCATATAAGTACTCGCCTTCAGCTGTTCGACGCCAGGGGTCAAGTCAACAAAACCTAATGTTACAAATCACTAGATCGGCTACGTATAGGGTACCAGAGCTGCGACTATCATATACCAGGTAGGTACACATATCTATTATTACAGCCCTTGCCAGGACCGCAATGCGTAATGCATAGGCCATACCTACCCCTATCCTGATCCTCTCTTTGAGTACTTACAATTGCTAAGCATGGTAATTGCAGTGTACCTTCCTTCTGCTCCGCGGAAGCCTTCAGCTAAACCTATAGGTCATCTCAATCAGGTATCGTGCGTTGTAACTTTTATCGGCGGAGCTTCCGTGTGAGCTTCCACGGCACCCTTAGTTCGCCGCATTTAGTGGTACCCTGGAGATAAGCACCCCCCGTATTTGTCAGCGGAGCCTCCGCGGAAGCTCAACGTAGTCCTGGCCCATTAAGATCCCGGTTCCGAAGTTTTCGGCCAAGACTGTCAATTAAACGGCCAAAATTTGCTTTGTCAGGTTTGGCAGAGTCGTATCTTGCTCATGATTAAACCCGGCTATAGTCAATAATGGATGGAGGCAATCTACCACAGAGAAAGGTGACCTATCGTCTCTTGATGGCAATACTGGGCCGTGCTAATATTCGGATAAGGCTTGCGATCTGTGCTACCGTAGAAAGATCAAATGTGACGGACAGAAACCTCTCTGTACTACCTGCGTGGTACATAAGTCTGACTGCACCTACAATGCGGCCAGTCGAAAGACTCCGTCACGGAAGCAAGCAGCGATTCAACGACAGTGTCGGGAGTACGATTTGCAGTCTCGGGTTGAGACGCTTGAACAGCAATTGAGTAACGTCCTGAAGAAGGTCGACAAGCTTGAAAGGAAGCAAGATACCCCAAGCTCGGCATCGCCAGCTTACAGTGAAGATGCTGCAAGAGTAGCAAATCAATCCCTAGGCCTGCCAGACCTACCCCCGCTTCAGGAGGTCTTGCCCGCAGTAGAGCGCTACCTCGCTACTTTCAACTCGATTATCCCTCTCTTTCACCCCGCGACGCTTTTACAGACGGTGAAGAACTGGTATCAGAACCCTCACTCGAGAGATCCCGTTACGTGGGCGATCATTAATGTAGTCCTCGCTGTGATCCATCATACCAGCGGCCCGAATGACTGGCTCCCAATAGGCAACACAGCAACGTATCTGAACAATATCAAATCAGTCTTGACAGAAATCATCATGCGTGACACTGGGTTGGCCAATGTCCAGATCGTTCTTGGACTGGCCATCTTGTTTTGGTCAGCAGAGGATTCGGGACCTGCCCTAATCTTGATCGGCACCGCTCTACGGCTGGCACATAGCCTTGGTCTTCACACGAGGAAAAGTTCAAGACACTACAGCTCTACCTTAGCCTTACAGAGGACCCGAGTCTTCTGGATTGCTTACATTCTCGATAGGGATATCAGCTTACAATCTAAACTGGCACCGGTCCAGCTCGACAGTGATATAGACCTGGACTTACCACCATCCGAAGCTGAGGACGACCTTGCGGGATTCATTTTTGCGGCGGATGGCCAAACAAAAATAAACTACTTCCGGGCTCGCGTAGAGTTGGCGAGGATCCAAGGCTACGTCTACGATTCTATCTATTCGGTGTCAGCCCAGAACCAGAGCTCCGAGGAGAGAGCCCAGAGCACCGCGCGCATCATTCGCTTGCTCGACGACTGGAGTTCCAGAGTCCCGCTAGGCTTTCACCCTGAAACTCTATCACAATCGAATTACCCCGAGCTGTCAAGATATTTTTGCATTCTCTACTCGACTCGTCTGTCATGCCGGGCTCTCCTTAGCTATGGTAGTGCATCCGACTCGTACCACTATTCGGAATGGATGCAGCGGCTGCAAGACTACGGAGGAGAAGTTGCTACAGGGCATGTAATTTCACGTGCGCCCGTACCGCATGGATGGCAGACACTAGCGGATGCGTCTCGAGAGTATATACGGTTGTTCCGGACAGTCACATCTATGGACACATTCTTCATGCGGTAGGCAACCCACTCCCCTATTTATATAATAGGGATATCCAATAATACCTAGGAGCTAACTAGTTGAAACTTATATCTTATAGTCTAACGTTTTGCGCATACACTTCAAGCCTGATTTCCCTGGTAGCCAACGTAATATTCAACGCCAATCACAATGCTGTTGAACTCGACAGGGAAATAATCATGAGAGCAATGAAGAGCCTGGAAGACATGGCTGAGAAATCGGGCAGCACGGTCCGGGATGTCCTGAAACGCTTGTGGTCGTGTGTGGACTTGATATCAAGCCAAAGCACTCTTCTTGACCAGCCAGTCTCGCCAAGTATGAGCTTTTTAGAGGGGGCCAGTTTTACCGAGCCTCCGGAGTACCAATATCTTGAGAATGACGTTATTATACCCAGCATCGACCTGGACTGGATACCGCTCTCCGATGGGAGGATCTGATGGGGTAGATTATATACTTCTATCGAGGGCCAGGTCCTGCTCTAGAAGTCCTCTATATATTCCTTTCGCTCTTCAATAATACCACGTGTTTTCCCATTATGATGCATAAAAATGGCGTTAAAGCCCGCCCTGCGCATTGAAAAGAAGGCTTCGCCACTAATTTATCATTCGTCAAGGCAAGCTGCCTTTGTTTGATCACTGAAGAATTTTTTAAGTCGTCCCAGCTAAGAAGCGGTTCAAGTGGAAGAAGAGCCTTGGAGTCCAAGGTGACTGCTGGTAGTTGATACATACCTACTCGGACACCTCGTAAATATTCTCTGCGGTGTGCTATTGTCAAGAAGAACGAGGCGTTTTCTGAGGAACAAATTACCCCTTTACCATTAGGTATATAGTGTTATGCATATAACGAATGTCTGATATGTATCGAGAATTGTGCCATGCAGGTGCTGTACGTAAGTACCTAAGTACTTCATATGGACCCACAATCCACCAAGCTTGTCTTATCGATAGTAAGTTCATCTGATAACAGCAAAAATATTCTCGATAAGGTTTTTTTTCTTTTATCTTTCTGGAGGGACCTGTTAACCTGAATAGTTCGCGATTTAGCTGTGTCTGCCCGCCAGAACTGTGCCTTCGCTCGCATATTCAATCGTATGCGTAGGATACTGATTTATGCTAAGATTCCGAAGTATATTTGAAGCACAGGAACCCCCTTCACCGGCGTTATGGCTCCGCAGCCAACCAGCACCAGCTGGGATTACGAATACAATACTCTTCGCCGAGAGAATCTTTTCCGGAACCCTCCCACAGATCGATCGGCCTACCCTCTGTTACAGGAAGCTATAAACCCGCACATCGAGTCCTTCGATGCTCTCTTCGGAACCGATGGCCTCATTGCCCATGGGCTCGCCGACATTGGCACGAGGCTCTTTCTAGACGGCGACGATCGTGCCCCGCCGGCTGGGAAGAACACGCTGAAGATTAGATATAAAGGAATACACCTTTTAAAGTCCGTGCTGCCCTCGTCTAACAAGTTCGTCGTGAAGAACCGAGAGATTCTTCCTGCAGAATGCAGAGAACGACATGTATCGTACCGAGGAAAGCTTTCTGCTACGTTCGAGTACAGAATTAACAATGGCGACCCGAAGGAGTTCACTCGGGAGATTGGTCTACTTCCAATTATGATTAAGGTGAGGCTACCAGTACATTGTTAAGTAACTGTCCTACTAAGCCATGCTATAGTCCAGTCATTGCCATCTCAAAGACAACAGTCCAGCGCAATTGGTCGCACGGAAAGAGGAATCAGAGGAGCTAGGCGGTTATTTCATCGTCAACGGTATCGAAAAGATCATACGACTCCTCCTTGTTAACCGAAGAAACTTCCCATTAGCAATCAACCGTCCGAGTTTCCAGAACCGTGGAGCTGCTTATACCCCCTTTGGTATCATACTTAGATCGGTGCGGCCGGACGAAACCTCACAAACCAATGTGCTACATTATCTGAACGACGGTAACATCACCTTCCGTTTTTCATGGCGAAAGAATGAATATCTCGTCCCGGTTATGATGATTTTAAAGGCACTCGTGGAGACAAACGACAGAGAAATCTTTGAAGGCCTAATAGGAGCCCCTGACTCGAAGGGCATCGAGAACACCTTCCTCACCGACCGTGTCGAGCTCTTGTTGCGAACATACAAGACCTATGGATTATACACCAAGGCGCAGACCCGAGCGTATCTTGGAGAGAAATTCCGACCCGTCTTAGGCGTGTCAGATACTTTGTCGAACTACGAAGTTGGCACTGAATTCTTGAGAAGAATTGTACTCGTTCACCTCGGAAACATCAATGTCACCGAAGAGCAAGATTCGGACAAGTTTCGTATGCTCTTATTCATGATTCGGAAACTTTATGCTCTGGTTGCTGGAGACTGTTCTGTCGACAATCCTGATGCGGTCCAAAATCAGGAGATCCTCCTAGGTGGATTTCTGTACGGAATGATCATTAAGGAGCGACTGGATGAGCTGCTCTCTGTAGGTCTTCGTATGTCATTGCGGGAATATCTGAGAAAATTCCCTGGGAGGACATTTGCTTCCGAAGAGTTTGGAAAAGATTTCCCGATCAGAATATTCCAAAAGACCAATGAGAACGTTGGCAATGCCTTGGAGTATTTTATTTCCACCGGCAATCTAGCAAGTCCGTCTGGTCTTGATTTACAGCAAGTATCTGGCTTCACGGTCGTTGCCGAGAAGCTTAACTTCCTTCGTTTCATAAGTCATTTCCGAATGGTCCATCGAGGAAGCTTCTTCGCTCAGCTTAAAACTACGACAGTGCGAAAGTTGCTACCCGAGTCATGGGGCTTTCTTTGCCCTGTACACACGCCAGATGGTGCGCCCTGCGGTCTACTTAACCATTTTGCGCACAAATGCAAGATCATGACCCATGCTGTTGACTCTTCGACAATTCCGCAACTAGCTGCCGAGCTTGGCGTTGTAGATACCTCTTCGGCCGCTACAGATGAAAGTGTGGTTGTTATGCTGAACGGTAGGATTCTCGGTTGGTGCCACCCATCGGAGTCACGCAGAATAGCCGACACGTTCCGTTACTGGAAAGTCGAGGGTACCCACGGCATTCCTCTACATCTCGAAATCGGCCACGTGCCATCGTCCAAAGGAGGCTCATACCCTGGCATATACATGTCTTCAGAGGCCTCTAGAATGGTACGACCTACAAAGTACCTACCTCTAGGCAAGAAGGATTTTGTTGGCACTCTCGAGCAGCCATATATGTCTATTGCTTGCACGGAGCAGGAAGTAGTCTCTGGCGAATCTACGCATGTTGAATTCGATCCTACCAACATTCTCTCTATCCTGGCGAACATGACTCCGTTCTCAGACTTCAACCAATCCCCCAGAAATATGTACCAATGCCAGATGGGAAAGCAAACGATGGGAACACCCGGATCATCGCTAGCATACCGTACAGACAACAAGATGTACCGTATCCAGACAGGTCAGACACCTATTGTCAGGTCTCCTCTGCATAATGCCTATGGTTTCGATAACTTCCCCAACGGAGCGAACGCCGTTGTTGCCGTCATTTCGTATACAGGATACGATATGGACGACGCTATGATTATAAACAAGTCGGCCCACGAACGAGGGTTTGGACACGGAACGATCTATAAGACTAAAAAGTACACCCTGAAGGAGGAGAGCCGTACCAGGGCAATAAAAAACGTGACCAAGATGTTTGGCTTTGCGCCAGGAAGCACTGTGAAAGCGTGGACACAGACAATGCTAGACGAGGATGGTCTGCCATACATCGGGCGAATGGTACAAGAAGGCGACGTCATCTTCGCCTATCACACAGTTGCCGCAGACTACAGCGGCAACTTGACAAATCGAGATGGTGTTACCAAGTACGAAAAGTATAAGGACTCGGAACAAGGATTCATCGAGGAAGTACGCATAATCGGCAGCGAGCAAGGCAACGAAGTAGCCCAGACGATCTCTATTAAGTTCCGAATTCCTCGTTCACCAGTTATTGGTGACAAGTTTTCGTCACGTCACGGTCAAAAGGGTGTAGCCTCGCAGAAGTGGCCGGCTATCGATATGCCGTTCTCGGAATCCGGTATCCAACCCGATATTATCATCAACCCTCACGCTTTCCCCTCTCGAATGACTATCGGTATGTTTGTCGAGTCATTGGCCGGAAAGGCCGGCGCACTTCATGGATTGGCACAAGATTCGACGCCTTTCCGCTTCGATGAAGAAAACACAGCCGCCGACTTCTTCGGTCATCAGCTTATGAAGGCCGGATATAACTACCATGGCAACGAACCTATGTATTCCGGAATTACTGGTGAAGAGCTAGCTGCTGACATCTACATCGGCGTCGTATATTACCAGCGACTACGACACATGGTGAACGACAAGTACCAGGTGAGAACAACAGGTCCAGTGGTGCCAACAACGGGACAGCCAATCAAGGGCAGAAAGCGAGGTGGTGGTATTCGTGTGGGAGAAATGGAGCGTGATGCTCTCTTAGCGCACGGCACGGCGTTCCTCCTTCAGGATCGTCTTCTCAACTGCTCAGACTACTCTCCGTCTTGGATTTGCCGCAAGTGTGGCTCCTTCTTATCCATACAGCCGACAGTATCTCCCTTTTCGGGCCGGAAGAAGGTAGTTAACAACGTCCGATGCCGTAATTGCGCGACGCGCTTAGACCAAATCGCCGATGTTGACTTGACTAAACTGGCCGGGGAGATATGGGAAGATGGCCAAGGCAACCAGTGGGTTGGAGGCGAAGACACTACGAAAGTAGCAGTTCCTGGTGCTTTGAAGTACCTCGATGTGGAACTAGCGGCTATGGGCGTCAAGCTGAAATACCGGGTCGATCCGAAGGACGCTCCGCGGAAGGGCCCATTGTTACAGAAAGCAAACGGCTTCCCGCCCGCCATAGCGGCTGCATAGTCCATCACCTATCACCCACCACCCACGACTGGAGCTTGGCGCGGATTGCATTAGACGGAGTTGAGAGAGGTTTCTCTGGTTTGGGCATGGATAGCCCCGGTAGTGATACAGAGTCTTTAATTGAACCTGAATTAAGTATATTGCCTGTGTTTGAAGTGTCTAGGTAGCTGTTGGATGTGGTAGATGACCTAAGAGGTGACCACCCGTGATCATTTCGCTGGAAATACAGAAATGCAGGCAGCCGATACGATGACCAACTAGTCTCAGAATAGTCATCTACTGTTGCATTGTACGTCGCTACCCACGATTAAGTAAATTACCCAAAGCATGTTGCCACTCTGTTTGTATTTCAGGGTCCATAGCAATGTCGATGGGAGAGGCCGCCGCCGCCACCGAAAAACAAACTGAAAGACGTAGGGCCAACCATGACACTGCAACCAATATACATTATTCAGCCTCGCTGTGTACACGGCGGCTGTTCGCGTCGGCGCAGTGATAAACCGCGAAGTCGCGTCGGCTCGCTGTTTCTCAAAAAAATGCAGGAGCGACGACCACGACGCCTACCTAACTAGACACATGGACACCTACACTCTCTCTTACTTTAGGCCTTAGACACACTGTACCTACCTCCTGACTGAGGTTTCCATCTCCATTCGTTCTAAACTTTCCGAAAGTCGGGCCTGGACTCCTTCTTTTCTCGCTCGTTCTTTCCTGTCCATCGTATATGAAAGCCTGCTCTGGTCCATTCTTTTTTATTTAATCTTGCCAAGAGACAGCAAGTGAGTCGAACTTTGCCAATATCCATTCCTTCTTTAATCTTCTCGTCGACGACCCTTGGAAACCAGGTCTACGTTGCACGGCCTTGCTGCACTATTCTGTGCCCCCTTTGGTGTCTCCCGTGCCCGTACCTCTCAGGGACCTACCATTTCGCAAGGGACCGCCATGTCATTCTCTTATATCTTGGCCGTCGCGCTCTTTTTTTCTATAGTACTTGCCGACGTAACTCAATCGGGGCGATACGATTATGGATTCAGTGTTGACCTCCGCCTTCGAAAGCGAGAGCCTTCACAGTCTCCTATCGTCACGGGCCTTCCTCGTGTCAATGGCACCTCTCCATTAAGGCCAGATATTCGAGACTTGGAAAAAGATGAGGACGGATGGAACTTGTTCATCCTCGCTCTCAATTGGATGCAGTTCACAGATCAAGATTCACCGTTCTCGTGGTACCAAATCACAGGTACGCCAGCAAGAGACAAGACCGTGTACCTGTTCTAACATGTCATAGGCATCCACGGTGCTCCCGGCCTAACATGGCAAGGTGTCTCTCCAACGGCAGGGAATGAACATAGTGGATACTGTACTCATGTGTCTATTCTTTTCCCTACCTGGCACCGGCCATACCTTGCTCTCTACGAGGTAAACAAGTAAAAATACTATTAACTCTAATATATTAGCTCTAATATAACACAGTTACTTATAGCTAACTCAACCGTGTTCTAGCAAGTTTTGTACAACATCGCCCAGTATATTGTCGCGTACTATCCGCTTGAACTTCACGCCCGCTTCCAGAAAGCTGCAGACAATTTTCGAGTTCCTTACTGGGACTGGGCTGCTGCTCCCCCAGATGGAGAAAGTTCCCTCCCGCGGGCCGTAGCTGGCCCATCGACTATTAACATATCAGGACCAAATGGTGTTCAAACCATCTCCAACCCCCTTTTCAGTTACGTGTTCAGACCTTTCAACGGATCAACATTTCCAGACTACCCGGTAAGTTCAAATGACCGTAGAGACGAGAACTTCAAACTGACTGGATGCGTGAAGTATAACACATGGCGCGAGACAAAGCGGGCGCCTCGTCCAGTGAATAGCCCCAACGCAACTTCAAACAACTCGTTTGTAGCGGAAGCGCTGGACACGCATCTGCCAAGCTTCCAGCAGCGGTTGTATAATATTTTTACGAATTACCCCAATTATACAAACTTCAGCAATGAGGCCTGGATTCCTAGTGACAACAACGGCACGTATGATTCCGTTGAATCTCTTCACGACGCGATCCACACTGTCGGAGGGGGCGTCTATGGACATCTCGCTATCATCGCCTACTCGGGGTTCGATCCACTCTTCTGGCTGCACCATGCCAATGTCGATAGGATCTTTGCGATGTGGCAGGTTCTTTACAACAACACATATGTAGTCCCTCAGCCAGCGGTTTACTCTTCGCATACGACGTCTCCTGGGCAAACCGAAGATTCTCAAACTGCGCTCACGCCGTTCTTCTCCAACGCCACCCACTTCTGGACGTCTGACGCGGTGCGAGATCTCGAGGTTTTCAACTATACCTACGGCGACGTATTTAACAAGTCCCGCGCGGATGTTGTTGCTTTGATACATAAGAAATATGGCAATTCCACTCCAGCCTCTATGTTTCTGAGCACCGATAGAGCCCATCGGCATATGAGTAGACATGCTGGGCATCTGAGTCAGCATACAAGTCAAACGCAACCGCATCGAGCAAATGGATTATCTTGGAACAGCCAGACATCAGCTCATCCCCCTCTCAGCGCAGTTTTCAAAGGCAACAAGTATCGCGAATGGATTGCTAATGTACGGGTCAACAAACAGGCAATGGGTGGTTCGTTTTCGATTCACCTCTTCCTTGGAGAAGCTCCGTCTGATCGAACATCCTGGCCGGTGGCTTCTAACTTGATCGGTACGCTAGGAGTCATTGCTCATAGGGGTAAACATGGGATGCATGGGATGTCGTCCGGTCGAATGGTTGCGGGGACTATCCCAATGACCTCGGCGCTAATGCAAATGGTATCACTGGGGGAGATACCGAGTCTACACGCGGAAGACATCGTGCCATTTCTGAAGGACAACTTGGAGTTTCGAATATCTCTTACCAACGGTACGACGGCGGACCCCCGCGATGTAGACGGACTTGGTATCAGCATCATTAGCTCGATGGTCACAGCGCCAGACTCGGAAACCAAACTCGCGGAGTGGGGTGAGGTCGAGAGTCACTTCGATCTGTTTGTATAAGAATGGGGTCATACGCCTTCAGGTTGCGACAGCATGTACATGGTTTGGGATGTTCAATAGAGAAAAAAGGCTGGCGAGGTTGTATCTGGTCGGTTTCCTATAGCAAGCTTGAAACACAAGTCAGGTAAAGGGGAGTTGATGTGGTACGACCGTAGCTATTTTGCTAGGTACTAATTACTAATAAATGACGGGAAAAGCTCGAAAATTCAAAAGCTCCTGCTATTGGTCTTGATACGAGGAGAGGGGATGATGAGTGAATGCCGAGACCTGCCATGAAGATACTCTCCCTACATTCTTATTCCTATTACGGCGATAAACTCACTCCTGATTGGACGTTGTGATGGCGGATCCATCATTCTCACTATGGAACACTGAAGAAGGCATTCCACACCGCTGGCTTTACCTTTAATTGCTTCTAAATTGGTTAGAATCATCGCAGAGCGCAGTGGATTCATTAGCATATCGACACCATTCCAATTGACACGATTTCCCATCCAGAACGTGGAAAATTGAAAGCATACATGGAGACACGGCGCTCTGGAATTGTTCTCTGATCTCGATACCCCATACCCGCTGCGCGAAAGGTAGCAATGACCAAATGTCCACTGCAGCGCATTACAGTAATCATCTTGCTTGTCTCGCAGACTGGAATGGCTGGTAACGATAGAAAGACGCGTACGCTAATATATCCCACTGCTGCGTAGCGAACCTAGTTCCCACGTGTGAATCACGTCGGCGCACGAATGCTATGGCAGTCAAAAAGAAGATTGTCATTCGAAGTTGCCTCGTTAGTACCTAGCGGATAAGTGTCACCTGCCCAAGAACTCACCAAACTCCATGCCGTGCGACTAGCTGCCTGAATGAGGTCTAATATAACCTAGTTCGGTATCCCGCGTGTCGTCGCGGCGGGAGCTAGAGACGGTAGATTATCGCATTCTTGCAACTATCTCAATTGTATGCGAGACTGTATCGTATATATCGTATATCTCGCTGTTCGAAAGAACACCTTGCGAACTGCTATCCTGGAATAGACAGGAAGCTCTTGATAAGAAATCGTAGATAAAACATTGCGAGGTGGTACTACTATGTAAGACGCATTACAGCGCCCGGAGATTGCACCGCCGCAGATATATTGAAACTCGTGTTCGATAGAACAGTTTATCGCATCGGACCGACGGTGGGTTTTAGCAAGCCTGCGGTTTCAGCCCTAAAGGGCATATCTTTGACCTGCCTAGCCCTACTTAGTCAACTTCTAGGTCGCGACTAATTAAACGAGTCGCATAAGGGGGTCTCTGAATAGATACTCCGTACGTATGGTGAGGTGATATATGCTGCGCGACTCTGAAAGTTCGCACAGACTTGCAATGTGAGTGAGACTCGCTAGCTTATATGTTACGCACGTAGGATGATATAACTGTGACGGCGAAGATGCGTTCGACGCAGGTAAGCAAACGCCCCGAAGATGACACATAACCAATGGGAACTGGCTCGAGGGATTCGGATGTTAGGCATGTTCTAGATTCTGGGTAGGATTCAGTCAGCCTCATCGGCAATACAAACATTGAAGTGCTTGCCATCGCATGTAAATGACGATATGGCACACAACGCCAGATGACAGATGAACGGAGCCGGCCGTTCCTCCTACGCCACAGCTCTCATAAGAGAAGTCTGACGAGATGATTTTTTTTTTCGCCATCTCAAGCAGCAGATCTACTCTGTAACTGCGTACACACGCCACCACCTGTTGTGTTTAGACCTTCCCGATGGAGTAGGTATAATTGGCCATAGTAGAGAGAATAGTGTCGCAAGGGTAGACGGAGGAGGTACCGAGGTGTCGGAGACTAAAATCGCAAGACCCTCAGACCCTTTAACTGTTTTGACCTTAGAGCCTCCCACGTGAAAGCTAGAAGCTCTTTGTAATTCCATATACGTAACCGGCCACGATATAGTTGATACCTCCTAGTCGACGACACTCAAGCCACTGTGAGAAGTTAAGGTATGAGATAGGGTAAGGAGTTGGAACTTGAAACTAAATTCGTCGATGCGATTGGAATATACAAATGTTCTGTTGCAAACTTCTGTCGCAAAACATGCACACAGCTGTGGCTGCGACCATGACCCCTCCTAGAGGTCGGAATAATTGTTCGCTGCTGCTTCTTTTGCATCCTCCAATCCGTCTTGGGGTGCAGTTCTAGTAGCATTCTAGCGAGAGGTGTACCCTGCCTACCCTAGGAGTGGTATCTTCAACCTTATCGGGACGTTGCTTAGGAGGGAATGTGCCAAGCATGACCCCCTGACCCCCCCTAACTAACCCATCGCCCACCCTTGCCCTCCTTGCCCCCCTTGACATCTCCTCCGACTGCCCGATCCCCTGGGACCCTTCTTCTAGTCTCCACTCACACCCCACGCTTAAGCCTCATCCAATGATCCAGAGGGGATCAATCGGTAAAAATTATGGGCCTCTCATATCTCATCTCTGCTTATCTCTACTTGCTTACTTATTTCGCTGTGTAACGCCATCATATGCCCGGTCGAGGTCTCGAGGGTCCCTTGTAGCCATTCGAGGGTAGTTCGAGCCGCGGTACTTTATCAAATTCTTCTCTTTCTCTCTCGCTCTCCACCTTGTACCAGCTGAGATGCCTTCCGTCCCCTATTTTTCGGGAGGCCACGGCAAAAAGCGATCCGTTGCAGTTAGGACGGCTGGACGGATATCTTCTCAATTGTCATACCTAGGTGACGAAACGGATGCCGCCCGGAAAGCACAGTGAAATTTCGATCGGTGCCAAGGGGTTATGTCACAACTGCCAGACTTTTCCTTTTTCTTCTCTGCCCTTGTTGGTGTTTAGTTGATATTGGAAATAATAATAGAAGTACTTCTATATAGCAAGGTATGTACCACCGTAGCTGTTCGAATCGCTTGACCCAAACAAGACCCCGGGTTTCTCGGAACAGATTGGTCGACCCCTGCTAGATATCGAATAAACCTCTTGCTCGATATGTCCTGTGGCTCGATTTGGAGCGCGGGCACGGAGCTTGCATAGCTGCAGGTCATCGAATCACCCCCCAGCCCTTGCCCTTGCCTCCCCAAGTGGCTGTACCTAATCTCCCACTTGCGGAAGGATATCTTCTACCTAACGTACCATCAGACGTCGGTGTGCAAACGTGCCAATGCGACGCTAGTCCCGTAGGTCTAGGTCGTCCAGGTCGTCTAGGTCAGGTCTAGCGAACCTGCAAGTTCTAGTTCAATAAAAGATTATTCCTCGCGGCCCTTCGACTCGAAGCCCGAGGAATTCCCAAGACTTTTCGAAGCTCGCAATCTAAAACCGCGGGCGCGTCGTTGTTGGTGTTTTTAACTCATTTTAGATCCTGTCTGATAGGCGAGCCTATTGTCCCAAACGAGAGCGATTGGCTGTCTAAGACTTGCTTCTTATTTGCATTGCCAACTGCTAGTACCTTTTGACTAACCGTTCCCGCTTTGGCATTAACCCTTGCCCTGGCTTCATCCCGCCGAGGGGACTCGACCTACTTGATCTAGCCCTCACCTCGACTCGGGACTTCCTTGAACCTCTTTCTTGGTTACGGCTTCATCCAACTTCTTTACGCTCTTTTGAACCAATTTACTTCACCACATGTGAGGCCAGTCTATCATTTTTTGGCCTATCGCATTATAGACGGCTCCTAGGCTCCTGCGCTGAACTACGTGACAACATGGTTGTACTCGAGGGCGTCGATCTCGACGCGCTAGACTATATCGTCAAAGTCCCTTATAATGGAAGCGGCCCTACTGGCGGAGATTCGTTGACGGAGGATTTGAATATATGGTACGAGGTTAGTAAACAAAACTTGCCCGTGCCCAGAGCTGTTTTGTCCCGCGACGAGTTTTAACATGTACCCTATAGAGCGGCGATATTGCGTGGATGATCACGTCCACAGCTCTCGTGCTGCTTATGATTCCAGGAGTTGGGTAAGTAGATAGTCCCATGGTTTACCTCTTCCCATAGTGAGCGCCGGTTAACTTACAATCTTGTGAAGCTTCTTCTACTCCGGTCTTGCCCGTCGCAAGTCAGCCCTATCTTTGATATGGCTCTCTATTATGGCGACAGCTGTCACGACTTTCCAATGGTTTTTCTGGGGTTATTCGTTGACCTTCTCGCATACTGCGTCTTCTTACATTGGAGACTTGTCCAACTTTGGGTTTAAGGATGTGTTGGGCCAACCATCGGTGGGTTCCACCAAGATCCCGGATCTGCTCTTCGCCGTCTACCAAGGCATGTTCTCGGCCATCACCGTTGCTCTCGCGACTGGTGCTGTTGCCGAACGAGGTCGCATGCTTCCCTGCGTGGTGTTCATGTTCATCTGGTCCACGATCATCTACGACCCGATTGCGTGTTGGACTTGGAACCCAGCGGGATGGTCCAACAAGATGGGAGGCCTCGATTTTGCCGGTGGTACCCCGGTCCATATTGCCTCCGGGACAGCTGCCCTTGCATGTTAGTACATATGCTCAATCATCTAAACCCCACGCTTAAGTTCCAAGCACTAACTCGAGCATCGTAGATTCGATGATGCTTGGAAAACGACGAGGCCACGGCACCCACGAACTCAACTACCGACCGCATAACGTTACCCACATCGTCATCGGAACAGTATTTCTATGGGTTGGCTGGTTCGGATTCAACGCCGGTAGCGCGCTCTCGGCAAATCTGCGCGCTGTTATGGCCGCTGTTGTAACGAACCTCGCAGCCTGTGTTGGTGGAATCACATGGTGTGTGCTTGATTACCGACTAGAAGGCAAGTGGTCGACGGTCGGTTTTTGCTCGGGTGTTGTTGCGGGTCTCGTGGCTATTACCCCAGGTTCAGGTAAGTTAAGACTTGTCGTCTTCTGAGGGTGAAGGTTGATCGTGTCTGACCGCTTCAAGGTTTCGTTCCCGCTTGGGCCGCGGTGATCTACGGAATCCTCGGGGGTGGCTTTGCCAATTATGCCACCAAGCTCAAGTTCCTTATGCGAATCGACGATGCCTTGGATATCTTTGCCGTACACGGCGTCGGCGGTTTCGTAGGAAACATCTGCACAGCTTTCTTCGCCGCCGATTATATTGCGCATCTCGACGGCTTTACGGTTATCCAGGGTGGCTGGGTAAACCAACATTGGATCCAACTTGCATACCAGCTTGCCGATTCTATTTGTGGAGGGTGCTATTCTTTCGCCGGAACTTGCTTGATTTTGTTCATCCTTAATCTGATCCCGGGCCTCCAGCTTCGTGCGAGTGAGGACGCAGAAATCCTGGGCATAGACGATGCGGAGATCGGTGAATTCGCGTACGATTACGTTGAGCTCACACGAGAGGTGCTGAACGACGTCGAGGCCGACGGGGCTAGCAGGTATTCCGGCGACGCAGGACATTCGTTTAACGATCCCCGAGAGAAGAACAGCATCCCTCTCATGGACGCTCGGGGATACCCCGGGCCATCATCACAGGTAACTCAGTAGAGAAGTCTGGGTATGATAAGGATGCTGGGCTGATCTTTGGTCGTGGGTTCGGAATCGGGTTCGGGGTTCATTCGCTTTGCAAAACCTGGATAATGGCGGGGATATCTCGTCTAACTGATACACGATGTCCCAGGTGGGCGCTTCGGAGTTCAAAGCTTGTAATGTGAAGGTGGAAAGATAATACCCCCCAAGTTGGCGTCAACGTTTGTATATGACATACTCCTATATACGATGCCAGTTTTAAGCATGTAAGGTAGTGTAAGGAGACACCTGATCAGATTGACCAAAATTTCCTGATGAGATAAAAATAGATAATGTCGACAGAGCACGCTTAGGATTGCGAATTGTAGATGGTGAATCAAAGACATGTATGACTTTGGGGGATTGGGAGCATTTTCTTTGTCTTACACGTCCGGATGGGGGTGGGTATAGGTACTTTCTAGTTACCCGCCTCTCCGGCGCTAATCAGCCTAATTAGCCGGCTAAGGACTGGTATTTCCTTTGTACCCCAGGCAAGTTTGGCACATTCTGCAGCAACCGTTAAGAAGGAAGCGATTTTAGCTTCATGTTACCTAAGGCATGCATCCTGAGGTGTAGGCACAGTCACATGAATTAACGAATTGGTGTGCCGGATGGATGCCTACCAGCAACATTCACCAACGTACACAAAGAACAAAGCATCTATACTTCATACGATGTATAGCTTTCTAACAGCGTCGGATATCAGAACGGACCTACATCATTATCATTCCGTCGTACTTATACGATGGATCCCAGGATAGAAGAGAAGATTGCATTCTTTGATCCCTTCAAAGTGCATCGGTATGAAGACAAGGGAGACGAGTTAGATGCAGAGGAAGCGCATTATAGGCAGAAGAGCAGAGCCTTCCGATCGGTTACCCGCGCTGCCTCTACGATAACTGCAACAGCTGCTCCCATCTTCCCATCACGTCGGCGTGGTCGTGCCAGTGCTCCTTCCCCTAGACTCACTGCATCAGATCCAATTATCGGAAGAAGCGATCCAGAAGTAGAAATCATTGCGGTTACACCGAGGAACTTGAACCCCGTAGCTGGTGGCTCGAATCTGCTGTCGAGCACATCTATCGGCAGCGAAACTATTATCCCTGAAACCGTCATTACATCAAACAAACAATCATTCCACCATAAGAAACATCCACTACTTCTCACGAGAAATTCTAGCCCTACGACTGATTCGTCTCCCTGTGTTGGGATGGGGAAGCGAAAGAAGGAACCCCCTTTAAAAATGGCCCCTGAGACCCAGCAGATTTTCAGGGGACTCTCTTTCTATTACCTTCCTAACGACGATATCAATCCAGCTCGTAAGCTCCGGATTACCAAAGCGCGACAACATGGTGCTACGTAAGTCACAGTTCGGACTGCGGGAGAAAAGTTGTATGCAGGTATACTGACAAGGTATTAGGTGGTGTAGAAATCTGGTCGACGCGACACATATCATTGTCGACAAAACACTTAATTATACAGACATAGAGCGTCATCTGCAAGACGACCCGAAGTTATCAGAGAAGGTTCTTGTCAATGAGAATTACCCTATTGACTGCTTAAGACATCGCATAACCGCAAATCCAGACCAGTATAGATACAGAATTACTGGCATGCCGACATCGTCTGAGCAGCAAGAACCTGACCCTCTCCCCTCTGACGATTCCAATACCTCGTTGAAGACAAAGCCAAGGCTTAAGAAGGCCACGAAGCGAGCTTCTCGACCTATACCGAGCACGCAGTCCGGCAGCGATACTACATCCCAAATGACCGTCGCCATGTCTCGACCCACTTCGGAGCATGTATCTCAGCCTGAGATCGCGGAAGATGAACTCACTCAGTGCATAGACGAAATGAAGGCCGCAGGTAATACCAACGAGCTAGACGACATGTCAAGGGACGACAATGATGTTACCAGGCCGCCGTCGAGTACGAACGGATCAGATGATTTATCCGACTCGAGTAGCTCAGCTGATGGGAGACCGTCGAAGAGAAGAGTTACTAGGAGTAGTAGCGTCTCCAAGGGAGAGAAATCTGCATGGCAAGAAAAGTTCGCCTGCATGAAAGGAGGTGTCAAAGATGGCGAAAGTAATAACCCAAACGCCGATACAATCAAAGTCCTCCAGCAGATGCTAGATCTGCATACTCAGGCAGGGGACAACTTCCGATCGAAGGCTTATAGAATGGCTATCGCTACACTCCGCACAGAGACCAAGAAGATACGCACTGCTGAGGAAGCTCGTGCCTTGCCGCATATTGGTCGAATTGCGGAAAAGATTGAGGAGATTGTCAATACCAACCGACTGAGACAATTGGAGTATGCCCTCGACGACCCTCGGAGGCAAATCCAAGCGCTGTTCATGAAGATCTACGGAGTCGGCCAGATGCAGGCCCAGAAGTGGATTTCGCAAGGCTTTCACACGTTGGAGGACCTCAAGAATAAAGCTGAGCTTAACGCGAACCAGAAAATCGGCCTGGAACACTTTGACGATTTGAATACTCGAATTCCGCGAAAAGAGGTGACAGCCTTGGCCGATTACATCAAGGGAAGAGCTGCAGCGATCGATCGCAGAGTAGAGTTGATCGTTAGCGGTAGCTATCGCCGTGGGGCCGAAAGTTCTGGTGATATCGACTTGATTGTGACCAAGCAAGGCACATCGTCTACGAGAGAGCTCGTTCCGTTTCTGAACAAGCTTGTTAAGACTCTAACCGAGGAGAGTTTCTTGACCGTGGCGCTTGCTTCGCATCACGACAAAGCCGATGAGGTAGATGGAGGGAGTAAGTGGCACGGCTGCTGTGTGCTACCGGAGAGCGCGTTCCCGGGGCCAAAAGAAGAGTACAAGCCAATATGGAGGCGTATTGATTTCCTCGTGGTTCCTCAAAGTGAGATCGGAGCGGCACTGCTCTACTTTACGGGAAACGATATTTTCAACAGGTCTATTCGGTTGCTGGCTCGCAGGAAAGGAATGCGGTTGAACCAAAGAGGACTGTTTAGTGATGTCCTGCGAAATCGGGATAGCACCAAGATAACCAAGGGAACATTGCTCGAGGCGCGAGATGAGAAGAAGATATTCGCGATTCTTGGCGTACGCTGGAGAGAACCTCACGAGAGGTGGTGCGGATAGGTCACTGGCAAAGCATTTGGATACCCTAATTTTTAAATGATTAATGAGAAAATGGCGATGATATCATTTCACCCCTAGGTTTTACGGATGTGTTACCCGCGCTTTGCTAATATCTAGTGCGATCTACCAAGATCTTCTTCAGCCAACTGGAAGATCAGGATAATCCCATGAGGCTCGATCTAGACGGGAACAACTATGAGTTAGTGGTGCTTGATTGCCTTGTCGAGCCAGTAGGTGCCGAGTTATCATCTCAGCTTGGGCTGACGACCTGCATGGCGACGATAATCCCCGACCAATGAGAGGATCATCATTACACACGTTCTCACAAAGATGCGAGGAGGCTCAAGCAGTGCCACCCTACACGCCTCGACTCGAGAGTTCCAATTGGATCGTCTGGATCGATCGTCGAATCACCTTCCGTTTCCGTTGCTATATCTCTTGTTTTTTAGTGGTGGTCTACTTGCTTTTCTGATCTGAACCTGGCTATCGATGATGTGAACCAGGCCCGTTATGCACCCCACATCGCTTATACATATCGCGAGAGTGAGGAGAAACGTGAGGTACCAGGTTAGGTATAAAATAAGCACGTATAATTAATGTTTTTATACTTGCTTGCCTTTGAATTGTGCCTTGGCTTTAGACGTGCTTGAGTCGATTGGTTGGTCTCTGAGTAGTTGGTCTCATAGTCAAGATGGTCAACTCAGCGGTATTCGGTCTCGCAATCGAGCTGCTCCTAGCCACCTGTGCTACGGCGGCGTTTGACGGAAACATCAATTACGCCAGCCCCTCGCGTCGCCACAGCGGGCTCGGAATCGACGTGCCGCATGTCTCTAGGCGTAGCCTCAAACGCGGCGCCGTTGCGTACGAGGCGGACGAGCTGGAGTTCACCCACGGAGTGGCGTCCGGGGACCCCTACCCGGATAGTGTTATCCTCTGGACGCGCGTGGCGCCGTCGCTTGTCTCGGATACCAGCAACGTGACGGTGGAGGGGCCAGTGCCGCTCTATAGCCACGACACGGAGACGTACGTCAAGGCGGACCCTAGCCCCATCTGCGTGGCGTGGACGGTTTCTCCGAGGGACAGTGAAGATGTTGTATCGAGCGGTACGGCTTACACTACAAGCGATATCGACTACACTGTGAAGGTAGTTTTGAAATCTTGTGGCACCGTTCGAAGTCTTTTTTCTCTAACGGACTGTATGTAGGTCGAGGCTACGGGTCTGGAGCCGTTTACGACTTACAACTACCAATTCACCATATGCGGATCGGATAAGACAAGTCCTATAGGGCGAACGAAGACTGCGCCTCCGTCCGACAGTGACGTTTCGGAGTTGAAATTCGCCGTCTTTTCTTGCAGTAATTACCGTAAGTGGCCTATTTTGCTGCCGGTGAGACTGTTACTTAAATTTTCAAAGCTAATGGCTATTTCAACGCCTACGGAAATGCCGCCCGCAAGGACGAGCAGGACTACATAGTAAGGACTGTATGCCGTATAGATAGGAGTTGTCTGCTAATAAGAGTAGCTGCACCTCGGGGACTACATCTATGAGGGGAATCAAAAGGGCGAGCGAGCCCATGAGCCGCCCAAATATCTCTTCAGTCTGTTCGACTACAGAACGCGTCATGGACAGGTGCGTGACTATGCCGAGGTGGAAGCTTGAAATTGGAAATGGAGACTCAATAACTTTTAGTACCGGTCTGACCCAGATCTTCAACTCGCTTCCCAGAACTTTGCCTGGATCGCGACTTGGGACGATCACGGTATGTGAAGAAAATGAAAAAAGTAGAATACGACTGCTGACAACCGCTGTAGAGGTCTCTAACAACGGGTATCGGGATGGCTCGAGTGCTCTGAACAACACCGAGGAGTCTTTTCTTAATGACGGCAGGGTCAGCGTAGACCAGAGAAAGATGAACGCTGTAAGAGCTTATTTTGAGTGGATGCCTATCCGGTAAGTAATGATATGTACTGGTGTATATGACGATTACTAAGCCCCTGAAGCCAAATAGACCTTGACGATAACTTGAGGGTCTGGAGGTCATTTCAAATGGGAAACTTATTGGACCTGATTATCCTTGACACTCGCAACTATGATCGAAGCATTACCTCATTAGGTGAGTAAAAGTCGGATTGAGTAGAAAACGAGGATAGCGTCGCTAACAATGCCAAGACTGGAACGATGAATACATCGACCTCATCCGCAACGACGCCTCGCGAACGCTGATGGGCTCGCACCAGGAGAATTGGTTCTATAACCAATTATCCACGTCGTCTAACCGAGGCGCGACTTGGCGTATAGTTGGCAACCAGATCGTATTCTCGCACATCGTCGAATCTTATGGTTTCAGCGGCGACAACTGGAATGTAAGTTGGAACTTTCGCTACTAAACACCAAGGTTAACAAAACACTGCTGATGAATCCCTCTAGGGCTACATGGCAAATAGAAACCGAACGCTGAAGCACCTTTACGATAACAACATCTCAAATACCGTCTTCCTTGCAGGCGATAGCCATCAGAACTGGGTTCGTCGCTAAAACTAGAACCCACCAAGCCCTCAGAACTATCTCGGCTGACATAAACTTGCAGGTATCCGACTTAGTCTGGCTGGACGAGAAGCCGTACGACCCAGAGACGGGCGAAGGTGCAATCGGAGTGGAGTTCGCCGGGACGGCCGTCAGCTCGAGCGGCTTCAGCGGCCTGATCGCGGCGGGACGCGCCGAAGCCGAGGTCCTCGTCGATAACAACACCGTGCTACAATGGCAGGACGGCTATTATCGTGGTTACTTCATATTATCGATCACGCCGGAGAAGCTCGAGGCCCGCTACTACGGCTCCCCGAGCGTTGCGTCGCGGAACTCCTGGGACCTACCCCTGGCCAATTTCACCGTCGTCGCCGGCGAGAATAAGCTCGTCCGCCCTGTCGGTGGCGGGTCGGTCGAGGCTGGATACCGTAAGTATACCCTTTGGAATAGTGCAAGGCAGTTTCGGAAGCACTATTCCCATGTTCCAAGACTTTGTGACTAGGATTTGTGCTGACTTCTCTGCTACAGTGAGGGGTGGTGAGACGAAGCCCACTAATCTTACACTTAATACCGACACTTGGGAGTGGGATATTGTTGGCTATGACCAGATGTATATCACTTCTTGAGTTTGCCAAGGCTGTTTGACTTACTTAGTAGGTATCTAGTAAGTATATGAGCGCCAGGAACTTGGTATTCTAGCAGCTCTATAGCCATGTAGCTATTTGCACGTCACAAATGTGCTAGGGTTTGTCATATAATATACAAACACTGAACTGGCAAGCAAACTGGCCGAAGAGATGGCTATCGGTATATAATGATAATTTTTACTTGTGATAAAAATGGATAAACTTGACCCCATAGTCTCAAAATGAATACTCCTGACATAAAGACTTGCAAGAAGTTTGAGACTCATCTTTAGCGAATGAATCCGCTAGAGCTTTGAAGCAAATACCTGTAAGAGGGGAGGTTTTGGGAACATTAATCCACCGGTTCCGGCGGGGTGTCCGGCGCGCCTTGGGCGCGTATGGAAGGTTACGCTAGGTATCTTCCTTCTACAGAGTGCATGTAAACAGTGGATACAGACCTGGATGTATCGAGTCTAGATCGGTCGTAGTACATAATTTTTTTTAGTTCATTTCGCAGCCGGCTCCAGACGAAAAGGAAAAAAAAAAGATTCGACCTGATTGCTGTCAAGCCCAATCTTCATCCTCCTCACAACTCATCTTCAGACAAGTTTCATTTCGCTCCGCCCTTGAAGATGTCGACCCCTGACAAGATGGACGTTGAAGTTGCTGAGCAGCAGCTCAAGAACATGGCTCATTCCGAGCAGCATTATTTCAACAGGTGAGTTTTCTCTGTGTGCGCATATCGATATCGCATGATTCTACCCCATGTATTCTTGATCGATAAGGATTTGACTAACCATCGTCGCAAAACAGCTACAACCACCATGGTATGCACCCATTCTGATCTGAGGCGCTGAGATGATGATTTTGCTAACGGGAATTTACCTTGAAGGAATTCATGAGGAGATGCTGGTATGTATGCTATGTCTACAAGACTCAGCAAGCCTACCCTTCAAAGATCCCACCTAGCTAATATTTGTGTAGAAAGATGAGGTTCGCACCAAGTCATACATGAATGCTATCGTGCAGAACAAGCATCTCTTCAAGGACAAGGTTGTCCTTGATGTTGGCTGTGGCACGGCCATTCTCTCCATGTGGGTTGCCGTTACCAATTTAAATTCTGTCATCGTATAAATGGTCGAGCTAATGCCCCAATTTTGTATAGGTTTGCTGTTAAAGCCGGTGCTAAGCATGTGATCGGTGTTGACATGTCGACTATCATCTTCAAGGCCAAGGAGATTGTCAAGGTCAACGGCATGGAAGATAAGATTACTCTTATCCAGGGCAAGATGGAGGAGATCGAGATACCGTTCCCTAAGGTTGACATCATTATCTCGGAGTGGATGGGCTACTTCCTCCTCTACGAGAGCATGCTTGACACCGTGCTGTATGCCCGTGACAAGTTCCTTGCCAAGGATGGACTGATCTTCCCCGACAAGGCCACCATCTACGCCTGTGGCATTGAGGATGGTGAATACAAAGATGAGAAGATCGGATGTGAGTTTATGGACAACCTCATCGCTATTAACAAAACTAACGCGCTACAGTCTGGGATAACGTCTACGGATTCGATTACTCACCCCTGAAGGAGACAGCTCTATCTGAGCCTCTGGTAGACACAGTCGAAGTCAAGGCTGCAGTGACTGACCCCACTGCAATCCTAACCCTCGACCTCTACACCTGCACGACGGCAGACCTAGCCTTTTCCATACCGTTCAAGCTGAAGTGTCGCCGAAACGACTTCGTACACGCCCTCGTGGCATGGTTCGACATCGATTTCACGGCTTGCCACAAGCCCATCCGATTTTCAACTGGTCCGCACACGAAGTATACCCACTGGAAGCAGACGGTCTTCTATCTCGGTCAGGTCCTCACCGTGGATGAAGGCGAGGAGATCGATTTCACGTTGGACGTGCGACCCAACGACAAGAACCGACGAGACTTGGACATCAAGGTTACCTACGAGCTTGACACGGCGGATGCCACCCGAAAGGGCAAGGGTCACTCTGAATACAAGATGTGCTAGAGTCTTTCTCCTTCAATGGAGTAGCACTTCTTGCCGCACTATCTTCCGTAGGGAAATGGGCAGTACCGGCGTCTTTCATGAATGGGGCCTGCCTTGGAAGATAGGTTGTAGAATAGCAACCAGATAAGCTTGCATAATTGCATGGCGATAGGGGCTTGATGGCGTTGGGAGGCATAAAATTCATGACCCTCTAGTCTAGAGGAGAGAGGGATGACCGTCTATTAGATGACGGGATGACACCAAGGGCAGTTATGAGGACATGGCACAAGTTTGACGACTGATGAAGATTACGAAAGAGTAATCCACACGTCCCTCAAGATATCATTCTGAATTGATAGTCAACGAGGTTGATGGGTCAGTCCGCTTCGGCCCTTGACACCTGAAGAAAAAATCGACACGCTCTGAATTAATTTGACGTTATTCACGCGGATCTTGGTGTCAATTTCTAAGGTACTTCAGTGAGCATAATGCTATTTTATTAATCGAGTCTCAAGTAAACTACCGTGATTAAAGTGGTTGTTATCCTTGTAGGATGCCTCGGACCGACCCGCTCAGGGTAACAATGAAGCTACGGTATCTTGGCCTACCCTCCTGCAGGAAGCTGAGTTCGGGTTGCCTATTGTATGCCAACAATATCCGCATAGCACCACACATCGGCGACCTTATAGCAGAATATTCCCGCTTAGTAAAAATCATGTCAATTCGTTCGTAAGGCCTAGCATCATAAGGGTCCTCTTTCTTTAGTGCGGAAAGGATTCCGATGCATGTATACCAAACTCTAAAACATGTGATAGCGGGGTGGAGCTAACGTCATTCTTGCGAGAATATCGGAACCCCCGTTTAATCCGGTAAGACACAATAGAGTAAAAGGAGTTGAGCCGCCATTATGTTCACTGGATTAGTCGAGGAGATAGGAGGTAAGCAATTGATTTTTGCAAATTGTTTGTTGGTATAGCAGTTTCCAATTGACTAACGCTTTTCCTACATAGTGGTCGCCGAGCTGAACCCCCACGACGAGACGGGCGGCACATCGCTGACCATCAGCCTGCCCGAATCATCGAAGCTGCTCGAGGGCGCGCAATTAGGCGACAGCATCTCAATCAACGGCGTATGCCTAACAGCAACTCACATCAATGTGCAGAACGCAGTGCCTAGTTTCCGGGTCGGGATCGCGCCCGAGACGCTGCGGCTGACGAACTTGGGCGAGCTGAAGAAGGAATCCAATGTGAACCTGGAGCGTGCGGTGCGGGCCGACACGCGCATGGGCGGCCACTTCGTCCAGGGCCACGTTGACACGACCGCCGAGATCGTCAACGTGCGCGAGGACGGCAACGCACTGACGTTCCGGTTCTCGCCCAAGTCGCTCGACGTCCTCAAGTATATCGTCTTCAAGGGCTACGTCGCGCTCGACGGCACCAGCCTGACGGTCACCCAGGTGAACGACACGGAGGGCTGGTTCGAGGTCATGCTCATCGCGTACACGCAGGAGAAGGTAGTCGTCGCGCAGAAGAAGGCCGGCGAGAGCGTCAACGTCGAGGTCGACGTGCTCGCCAAGTACGCCGAGAAGTCCATGGCTGGCTACTTGGGGACCCAGAGCGAGATCCTCGTCAAGCCCATCCTCGAGGAGATGGTGCAGAACCTGGTCGCGCAGGCTATGGGCGGCCACTCGCAGTAGGCTGACCCGAGCGGGACCGGATTTCCCTCGTATCTATATGGGCTGTAAAATGAGACTAGCACGACGGGAGTTTTTACTTATTTAAGCAACGTATGACTTCTTGGATATGTTACGAAAGCACCAAGCAAGGGTTCTAACCCTATATATACATCTGTATATTTCGAAATATTTAACGAGCTACAAAATAGACACAGCAGGTTTTCGGGATGTTCGATATAGGAGTGATGTGGCACCAACCTGTGACCCGCCGTGGTTTCTCTTAACATGAAGTAAATGCATAAATCTAAGTTCTAACTTAGATGGTCGACTCTTCGAGGTTTCAAAATCCCAGTAGTAAGCGAAACTAGAGCAAAATCAAACCTGTCTTCACAGTACTAGTAACTATTTAGACCATTTATTCTCTCTAGTTGTGTTAACAACTCCCTCTAACCTCTGATCTATCTCTTAGGGGGCTTATTTTCCGCCCATAGTATGCAAAACCACCCTACTGCTTCAATGTTAGAAACGCACTTTCTGAGTTCTTTCTCCCATTTGGAAACAGTGAGCTAATATTACTGTCATGTAAAATCGAAACCTGCATAGTTCATATTAGGATAATGTAACATACCTAACATACCTAACATACAAGCTATCATTATCCCTATATCAAGCACCAACGACCTGGGTAATACACCCTTACCTGCCCACCTACTCTCTTCGTAGTACCGGTTATCTCTTACGCCAGGAAGGAGGTGCCTCCCACCCATATCCCCTTTGGCCATCCCACTATCCCGCTCAAGAGACAAGACTTACCTAATACTTGTGAGCCGGAAGTCACGCCGAGTACAACTCCGCCACCTGCCTAACGTACCAGGCAAGCCTAAGAGGCATATATAGGGCAATATCCTCAGCAGCTTTCACAAGGAGCTCCAGGACTGATCATCCTATGCCAGGCTAAGCGGGGAACGGTGGAATAGCGCAACTGCATGATCCCAAGAAAAGGGTATCTGCAGAGAAAATGGAAATCGGCCTAACCAGAGGTTTGAGTCCATAAGTCGTACCAACCACGTCTTGGTTCAACGCATAGCCAGGCATCTTTTTTTCTTCTTCAATCTTAACTCTTTGTCCATCTTTGAGATAAGTATGAATTCTATCTTGGTTTTTAATTCACCAAAGACTCCGCGTAGCAGATGAATTGGCATGCAAATACCACCCTATGCATACTTGATAAGTAACCCGAGTGTGAAGAGTGAATTGGTGACAAGGGCCAGTATATAGAGCTTGGAGCTTGAGGTTCAATTCAACTAATAATTCTCTGGGGCCCTAAGGTCTTTAGTTTTTCTTTTTTCTTTTTAGAAAGGGACTAGTGCCCTATTTATGCCCATCTTCTAGCTTTCCAAAGTGTCTTATCAGGTAGGCAGCGATCTTGATAACAAAACACTGGTGGCGCTGATGGCTACCTTACAGGGCGCCTCAAGAACAAGCGAACCTCTTATATCCTTTCCTTGACATCCGGAGCTCTTCTATCCGCTTCGACTCTTAAGTACCTGCATGTTCTCGTCAACCGTACAACTTGGAGGTCATCGTCAATCTCTTGGCACGATTAGTCGTCACAGGATTATGTGTTAGTATGACTAGCTAGGTATCAATTTGTTTGAAGTGCGTTGTGCCACCTATTTGTAGTCATATCGAACAATTCGTATTTCAAGACGGGAAGTCATCATGGACACGTTAAACACTAGGTAGTAGCAGCAAGTAACACTGAGTTTGAGGCTAAGAACCAGAACTAATTCAATGCAACTGTTAATCTGACATCGAGTAAACAATGCTTTCCTAAGCATGTCTTTTCCTACTAAAGCGGGATCAAGTTTATGAGATCCATAATGCTTAGCCTGGCAGCCTAAAAGTAGGTATTCATGTATCGGCCCAAATCTCTGCAATCTTCATGCTCAGTGGTTTCGTGATCTTCCCGGGCCCGACCAAGCTTCTCATCTGCTCGGAAACCATTTCCCCCTTCCGCTTCTTACTGCCATCACCCTCGCCGCAGTTTTCATAGGCCTTTATGAACTCGTATGGCGTCTTCCATCTCTTTTGGATTTCAAGAGCCTTCGTTGCCGAGACATTTCTGGTGCACATCAACATCTTTAAGAATAGATCCCGCAATGTCATCATATCCGACTTCGACGCTAAGGACGCGAACGCTGGGTAAGTGATGTGATAGTCGGTAGTAGGCTCCTTTCCTCGGAGGTCCGCAAGCCCCGGGAGGTAGTTCTGAGCGGTCAGGATTTCCGTGGGAATGACTAGTAGAGACTTGTCCTCGTATTGCTTCTTCAGTAACATGGTCATCCGAGTAAGATACCGAATGGTGTCGTCCATCTTCTGCGTCTTTTTCACAAAGAAGCCATTAACTACCTGTGTTGACGCGATGGCGGACTGCAACATCGACGCGCGCCTATCTAATACCTCGGAGTCCATAGAAATCTCTTCGACGATGTAGATGATGTTTTTAATACCGGATCGTTTGAGACGAAACTTCTGTTCGTGGAACCGGCCGTCTTTGACGCTACTGATCAAGTCATCGAGTCGCTTTCTTTCTACAATGTAATCGAGCACGACCTCGTCTCCCTCGGCACCAAGCCGAGAAAGGAAGTTTGCGTCTCTACATTTGGCTACCCAGAGTGCGTCGCCGAGTTCGAGAGAGCGCATGATAGGGGTGACACCCTTTTTCGCAAGTTCATTTTGCACTGAGCCTCGAGATTAGCGGCGTCTCGAAGAATTTACCTGAAGAAGTCGCCCACTCTAAACCAGACAGCAGCGTATGCATCAAGGTTCAGAAATTACTTACTGTAGTCTCTATCAGTCTTCGCTCGGACTTCACGGACATCTAATACTAGTTGCACTTCGAAAGAACCCGGCGCGAGCCGAATTGGCCTAAATTTCGGCAATTCTAATGGCTTCGGGTCTCCTGATGACGAATCCGTATTGGCCGCATTGGCGACAACGTCAATGTAGCTTGAAGTCTCTTCTGCTCTATCTTGCACTTCCAGTGAAGGAGAACGATTGGATCGTTGGGGACCGGCATCGTCCAAGACATGTGGCTGGGGTTCTGGTTGAACTGATTGAACTGGTTGAATTGGTTGAGCTGGCTCGGGTTGAGCAGGGTTTCTCGTTTGTTGGATTCGGCGGGCCACTTCCCATCCCTCGTCTGTGAGGTGGTATCTCCTGGTCGGCCTGCCACGTTCGTATACAATATCCTTGTCAAGAAGGGTCTTCATGGAATTCCAAGCAGTATAGAAACTTCTAGGATCAGACGGAGCGGTGAAAGACGCGTCGCAATGGGGTTGCGCTACCTCGATTAGCTGCGGCTTTGTCATCCCGTTTCGATTGCCCTCTTCGAGTGTGGCCAATCCTAGAATTATAGCATAGGGGCCGGAGCGAAGAGTTGGCACGTATGGCTTTGCTTTTCTCTGTCGCTTCGGCGGCCTTTCTCCGTCCTCTTGGTCATCCCCATCTCCGTCAGCTAGGCCGGGAATGATGGATCGTCTTGGACGCTTGGGTGTAGGCAGTCCATTCTCGCGGCAATGCTTCACTAGTTTCTCGGTCAAGCGGTCGCATAATTTAGGACCGAATCCTTTTAATTGCTGCAACTGCGAGGGATGCTGGAAAGTCACTGGGCAAGCCTTGAGGGCTGCATAGGCTTTCTTGTAAGTTGTGACGCCCTTCGAATTTCGGTCTCGTGCTTGGTCAACCCACTCTTGCACCCATCCGAGGAGAAGAGGGTTAGCACATGGTTCTTCAACGGGCATGCTGTTTGTTTTGTCTTAGGGAGGCAAGGGGAAGACGTTCGTAGATAACGAGGTAGATAGTGGGAAGGGTTAACGCGTTTGAACGCGTAATAGGCGTT
>JAOXNQ010000001.1:3735283-3788527 GCA_028571165.1 Hypoxylon perforatum
AGGCAAGGGGAAGACGTTCGTAGATAACGAGGTAGATAGTGGGAAGGGTTAACGCGTTTGAACGCGTAATAGGCGTTATAAGTAGAAACGCCAATCGAGCGCCAATCGCCAAATCAGGTGACTCGTTTACCCTGACCTTCTGCCGTGAGCGATAGCCAATAAGGGAATAATGTGATTTAATGCTGAACGGTTTAAGCAGGATCCCGTTCGCAGAGGGGCTGAGGGGGTACGGGCTGTTCAGCTTTAGAGAACACGGACCACTAAATGGCCCCATAATCCTGCTAAGTAGAAGCTCAGTGGCTAAAGGCCCTTGGAAATCCTCCACAGCCCTTGGTAACGTCAGATTCCCTAGCGCATAAGGCGGGGCTGTTTCCCGACACCAGGCGGCGTAGGTACAACATATCACCTAGGCTTAGTGCTGTACACGTTTGTACCCTGTCGGGTTGTGCTATGTTTAGTTGGTACCTGCCTCTAGCCTACCTTGCAGAAGGAGGGGTTGCTAGTTGCTTCGTATTAGCCTACCTCGTCTACGCCTACGCCTACACTCACACCTACACATACTTCCTCCGCCCTACTCGTTCAATCGTCTTAAATCTTTGGACTTTTGGACTGCTGCTAGCCTCGTTTATTCTTTTTCTCGCAGGAGTGCCTAACTGACTGTTGCATTTAAACTGATCTTTGTTCCCAGATCTAGTTCTGGCAAAGCACCATAGCTGAAGTCAGTGTCAATTGAACATTCTACACCTCCAGATTAAACGGCCATGGATCGAGACGCTATTATTTCCGCTTCCAAGAAGCACGATATAGTCCCCGGAAGGCTGTACAAGTATGGCACCGCTGGCTTCCGTATGAATGCCGACCTCCTAGACGGCGTCACCTTCAGAGTCGGGCTATTGTCTGCTCTTCGAAGCCGCAAGCTCAACGGTCAAACGATCGGCGTGATGATCACCGCTAGTCACAACCCGGCCGTGGATAACGGCGTCAAGATCGTCGATCCCATGGGAGACATGCTTGAGCAGGAGTGGGAGGTGCACGCCACGAATCTCGTCAACGCCCCGAGCCACGAAGAGCTTGCCGAATACTTCTACAAGCTAGCCGATTCCCTCAAGATCGACCTGTCCTCCCCCGGAAAGGTCATCGCCGGCCGAGATACTCGACCCTCTGGCAAGACCCTCGTCACCGCCCTCGCCGATTCCTTGGCCGCTACGAATACCACATACGTCGACTACAAGATCCTTACGACCCCCCAGCTTCATTATCTGACCCGTTGTGTCAATACAGCCGGCACTCCTGGTTCGTACGGAGAGGTCAGCGAGACCGGTTACTACAAGAAGCTGGTTGAGGCGCTATATCGCGCCCTTCGCGGACGTAAGATCTCGGGCAAGTTATCTGTGGATTGCGCCAACGGTGTCGGTGGCCCCAAGCTTAGTGAGCTCCTTAAACACCACGACCCTGCCAAAACCGGCTTGGACATCAAGGTTGTGAACGACGACGTCTTACGTCCGGAGGTCTTGAACTTGGATTGTGGTGCGGACTACGTCAAGACCAGACAGCGAGCACCTGCAAACATCAAGCCTGCTCCTGGCGATAGATGGTGCTCTCTAGACGGTGATGCTGACCGTCTTATGTATTACTGGGTTGATCCCGACACCGGCTTCTTCATGCTCGACGGTGATCGTATCGCGACTCTAGCCGCATCCTTCATTGCGGACCTCATCCGCACCGCCGGGTTGGAAGGTCAACTCCGCACTGGACTTATTCAGACAGCCTATGCCAACGGATCCAGCACGAAGTATGTTGAGCAGCACCTGCAGATCCCCGTCGTGTGCACACCCACGGGTGTCAAGCACCTTCATCACGCCGCTTGCTCGTACGACATCGGAGTTTACTTCGAGGCTAACGGTCATGGTACCGTCCTCTTCTCCCAAGACGCTCTACAAGCGTTTAAGACTAAGGAGCCTCAGTCGCCGGCGCAGAAGGATGCCCTCGAGACCCTTAGCGCGTTGGGTGATCTCATCAACCAGACAGTTGGAGATGCGATCTCGGACATGCTCATGGTCGAGGTTATCCTAGCCCACAAGGCATGGACCTTGAGGGATTGGGCCATGACTTACCAAGATCTCCCCAACCGTCTCGTCCGCGTGGAAGTGGGCAACAAGGACCTATTCCGAACTACCGACGCCGAGCGAAGACTCAGCCACCCGGAACACTGCCAAGATGAAATCGACAAGGTGGTGAAGAAGTACACCAACGCCCGCTCCTTCGCTAGAGCTAGCGGCACAGAAAATGCCTGCAGAGTATATGCAGAGGCGGCAACGAGGTCCGAGGCGGACGAGTTGGCGAATAAGGTAGCCGCTATCGTGAAGGCTTACGGAGGCTAGTACCCTCCTGACCGAATGAAGGAGTGGTATTAGCGGTAGGGATGGATATATTGAATGCAGCACATTGTTCTAGAAAGCACATGAGGCGTAAAGAGGACAAAAAATAGGTGTGGTAGGCTAGGGAAACGAGCTCCTACGTATTACGAACATGGCTGATGAAAATAGCTGAATCCTACTGCAACCGATAGCTTGCGTTGGATTCCCATGAATAAATGAAATCTTCTCTTTTCCAATGACAAAAAAAGGCACATGCAATCAAACAGTGTTGTCTTTTTCGTGAGGTCTAATAGTACATATGGCATTCTGTCCCCAATGCGAATGGGATACCGGGTACACAACCTCCTGACATGATCTTTTTGCACTAGTTTCATAAGGGTTACATGAGATCCTCCATAACCAGAAATAATTCGTAAAGCCGATATAATACCTAAATATCGTCTATATTTTGATAAGTGAGGCTTTAGCTCTATGATGGTTTTTTTTATAATTGTCTACCGTCCCTCTCCCCGATTGGAGTATGACTAGTAGCCATCCAAAAGCATGCCGTAAAGCTAGCTTAGCCGTCTGAAACAGACAGCGCAATCCGCTGATAATATGCTAACAGTCAAGCAGCGATATGTTATGCGGAACCACGCCCTGTATATATCTCACGCCCTGCTCAAGAATGAGATCGCTTAGCAGGGGGTCGTTCCGAGCCGTCAACCGCCGGCGGGACAGTACCTGGCAACGGGTTCCCGCCTACGTATCGCGGAAATCCCTTAAAGCCAAACCACAGCTCGCCGCTCCCCGGCCGCTCGCTGCTCCCGACGATTTCCGCCTTGCGCGCCTTCAGCTCCTCCACGTCCCACGCGGCGAACACCAGCTTGTTCCGGAGGAAATCGGCCTCGGGCGAGACGACCCAGACTAGGAAATTAGAGGGTAGGGAAACTGGGGGCGAGTTAGTTGATTGGGGATCCAGTGACTGGAGACACAGAGAGAGAGAGAGCCGGTATTACTCACGATCGTCATACTCGAATGGCAACTTCGTCGTCCTGGCGAGCTGCGCCGACATCTCCGTCTTCAGGAACCCCGGGTGCACATTGTGCAGCCGAACCCCCTTGTTCTCGGCCGCGAAGGCCTCTAGCAGCTTGACGGCCGCCATCTTGCTGCTGACGTACGCGCCCATGCTGGGGAACGGCGGGAACAATATTCCCGCCGTCGTCAGGTTCACGAACGTCACGTCCGGATGCTTTTCTCCGTTGGCGAGGACTACGGCCTGCGCTACCGACAAGGTGCCCACGACTGTCGTCTTGTACCCGTCGAGGAACGTCGCCGGGTCCGCGGTCAGCAACGGCTGGACGGGTGCCAGCACGCCCGCGCTGTGCACTAGTATGTCGATGCCGCCGTGCTCCTGGACTACGGCGGCCATGACGGCGCGCACGGTCGGGCTGTCGCACAGGTCGACTATATATGTATGTGTCAGGACGTCGTTATTAGTAGCGCGGACATGGGCCACGGTCTCGGTGAGGGCGTCGGCGCGCCGACCGAGCAGGATCAGGGCTTTAGCTCCGGATGCGGCGAATGATCCGGCGGCGGCGTGCCCGATCCCACCAGACGCGCCGGTGATGACTACGACCTTGCCAGCGGTCGATAGTGCGGGTAGGGTGGGGTCAATGGCGGGATAGGTGGCATTGTAGGTCACCTTGGTATACGAGGGTTGTGGCGGCGGCATGGCTATTGGTTATGGGTTGGTGGATCTTGTTGGAATTGGATAGAGATTATGGGTCGAATACAACCAAAAACCCATTACGAAAGCAGCGGGAAAGAGCCTAGAAATACTCGATCTGAGCTGAACATTGTTAGTGCTAAAAGGGGGCAGACTTCGAGTCATCGTGAATTGTGCCGCGGACGGACAGCCCAGACCCGTGACTTCGCGTCTCTAGCGCGGACCATAATGCTGGTCTAAGGATGCGATATGTGATATTTCCAGGGATAGCTGCCTGAAAGCACTTCAGCTCGCGTTTCGTCGCTTCGTTTGGCGTCCGAGGCTAAGCCGGAAAGGGGACTTCACTATGCAACGTTTCCAAAATCAGGTCATTGAGAGAAGTAACCTCTGAGCAGTTCCCATTGACTATTTTTATTTCTGTTTAGTCTCGGTCTTACGAGACATCGAGCTAAAACCAACATCGCCCGCTTTTTCAAGACCTTGCCCTCCATTGCTTTGCTCGTGACGAGATAACACTAGTTTCATGCCATCTAACGACGCGACGGTGACGTCGGGGCCGGGCACGGGACAGCAGGTAGAGCTTCATCCGGTGCGATCTCCTTGCCCTGGCTCATCGCTATGAAGTGCTTCCTGATAAGTTGGATGCGGGAATTCTGATTTGCCGTGTTTCTCGGGTTGCCGTATTGTAAGGAAAGCCCGTCGCTATGGTACACATAATTCTGCTCGACAAAATTAGAAGGTGACCAAAGATGTAGGCATTATTATGAGGTCTAGCGTGACTTACAGCACAATCAGGGGCGTTGTGGCCGAATTGACTCCAGAAAGTATCGCCAGCAACCGCGGGATTCTCCTCAATGATCTTAAACATCGACTGCAGGTTGGCGGTATCCCCACCTACCCAGTCATACTCTCCGGCAAAGAACGGTCTGCCGACGGCTTCGACAAGTCCAATGTCTTCTTGGAGCTTAGTTGTGTTGACCGGGTACATGTGATCGGAGAATATGTCAACCTCTTCAATGCTCAAGTGCGTCTTGTTAATACCGTATGTTCCATCAACTTAGTCACGCATTATGTTAGTATGAGTAGCTTAACTCTCCAGACGCCATGTCATTAATAAGTGATTGAGAGAGTACGAAAATCCTGATAGAAAAGAAGAGGAGGATAATCAGGCTACAAGCTTGAAAAGATATCAGGAAATGTTCACACATACCTACTAGCTTCTGGGGAGCTAGGCTCTTGACATACTGGGCTATCTCTTGAACCCAATCCGCCGGTGAGTTCATATCGCCCCAGATAGGGCCGAGGAGCTCGTTACCCGTCTCGTATGCGAAGATTGTAGGGTCCTCAGCGAATGTAAGGTTGGTGTATTGATTTCTGTGGGTTATTATCGTCTTAATGTAATCTTTGAACATGTCGACGATGGTGGCATTGGTGTAGAACTGCTGGACCAGAGGGTTGTTTTCGTCCCTGTTCTTGTTCAGATCAAAGCCTCCCCAACGAAGGAAGTTGTATTTCCCTCCGTGATAGTAGTCCTGCTGACGTATAAGCTTACGAATCCCCAAGATATTTCGTTATATGGACTAACATAGTTGTCCACCAGCGGCACCAACAGTCTAATACCGTAAACACCCGCCTGGTAAACGGCCCAGTCGATAGGATCGAAAGCTTGTTCGTTGACAACCCTCGCTTCGGGCCAGACACTCAGCGGGTTCCCAGTACTAACACCTAGAGTATGCCCTCGAATCATGGTACCTCCCAATGCTTGAACAGTTGCCATGACTTCAGTGATACGCTCCTTGGTAGGATAGCTGGCTTTGGTGGGGGCATAGAACGGCTCTCCTGCCGGGGGCGTCACATTCTCGTCAAGGCCCAACCAGTAGACATTGGGTCCAACCATTTTCCAGGCCTTCCCATCGACTAGTAGCGTGGTACCGTTACGTATGACCGGTGACAGCTTCGCGGCCCCCTGGCGGAGAGGGGAGGCGAGAGCACTCGCCACGGATAAAAGAAATAGGACCAGCTTCATCATGACCAACTTGAGAGAGAAAAGTCATGATTCGCGAGACAGCAAGAAAATTGAACGCAGAGAGCTCAGGATATATAAACTTGATACATTGTATTAGACGGTGTTATAATCGCCCGCGGAGCTAAGTCTTCCGGGTGTTAGATACCCAATTGGTATCGACATTGCGGCTCACAAACTTCAACAAGCCCAATATGAACCTTTACTTTACCGTAACTACCTGGGTACTAGGCTATAGACCATAACCGCATGTTTTAATGGGTAGAGCTATGATCGGAACTCATAGATGTTGGAATTAGGCCGTGTTCTGGCATACCCCTCTTTATAAAGAGGAGGTATGAGAAGTGCCACTCAGGATATTCTGGACTACCCAGGTACAACATTGATATAAACTGTCTGTATGAATCAACGAACCTTAGTATAGCGTCTAGGCGCAAACTCGGTTTAAAGATATTTGTCAGCGACATAATGGCACGATACAATGATGCATGATTTCATCGGAAATTGCTTCTCGCGACAGTTAAGGCCGTAGCTAACCAACGCTAGATGACATTCGACCCGCTATGGCCGTATTCCAAAAAGCTTAAGGTCTTAGTAGGATGTAAGTGGGTTGGGTGATATCCTGGGGCCAAGAGACATAAGATTCAGGTACCTGATCCTATTATCAGTCGAAACGAACTATACGAAGTTATCCCAAAAATTGTAAGGGGGTCAAGTAGAATAGGGAAATTAAAAAGAACAATTCGGAGAAGCCAAGAATCCGGGGTACCGACAACGGGAATACAGCAAAGCACGTCAGGTCACCTACCGCTATTCTTAGCGCGCCGAATGCTCCCATGCTTGCCATCCTTACACCGCACGCGCAACAATCAGAGCAAGCAACGCGCTATGACGATCTACGCCCGGCGGTCCTTTAGGGGACAGGTCGCGCCGTAAGGAAACCTCGTAACCCCACTGAAAAAAGTAGCAGCCCCCTAAACAACAATTCTCCAATTCCGCATTTTACTGCATCCACCGACGGGGGCCGTCCAATCAGAAAAAAAGCTGTCAAAGGTGCCTTGCCAGCCTGCCCTGCACTGCGGGCGCGACAACACAAGATTTCTTTCCAGCTTACCCGGCGGGCAGCTTTTTCTCTTATTCCCTCCTGATACAAGCATCGAGCTGCCCGTGCGGACTCAAGATGCTGCGCCCATTATCCTTACTGACCCTCCTCGTTGCCTGCTCGCTATGGAGGACCGCCGAAGCTTCCCTAGGTGACAGGCTACCCGAGTTTCGGGAATGTGTCGAGGTTCGTGTGCCATGTGCAACGGGGTTGCCCGCCGCCCATGCCCGTCCGGGACTAGACCTGCGACATCCATCCATTGTGTGCAGAAATAAAGAAAGAGAACTGACTTAGTCGTTGTGAATTACAATAGGTCTGCGCCCGCGAGAACTGCGACCCGAAGAACAACCCAACCCACATCCGTACGTCTTGCGCAATTCGAAATGTTATAATACACTACTAGTAGCTAGCTGAGCTCGTTGCTAACCTTCGTTGCCGCCCCCCTCTCGCAGCCTTCCACCACCGCCTCCTCTTCTGGACCTGCCCGCAGGAATGCGACTACACGTGCCAACACATCATAACGGAGCGGCGGCTGGCGGCCGGCCAGCAGATTACGCAGTTCCACGGGAAATGGCCGTTCGTGCGGGTGCTGGGCATGCAGGAGCCATTCTCGGTGCTGTTTAGCCTGGGCAACATGATGGCGCACCAGAACGGGCTGGCGAAGCTGCAGCAGTCGATCCCGGCCAGCTACCCGCTGCGCCCTTACTACGTGCTGTTCGCCTACTTCGGCATGGCCACCTGGGTCTTCAGCTCCGTCTTCCACGTCCGCGACTTCCGCCTCACCGAGCAGCTCGACTACTTCGCCGCCGGCGCCGGCGTCCTCTACGGCATGTACTACACGCCCATCCGCGTCTTCCGCCTCGACAGGCCGACCCCCCGCCGCCAGAGCTTCCTCCGCCTGTGGGCCGTCTTCTGCTGTCTGCTGTACGCCGCCCACGTCGCGTACCTCAAGCTGTGGCGCTGGAACTACTCGTATAACATGATGGCAAATGTGGTCGTGGGCTTGGTGCAGAACTCGCTCTGGAGCTACTTCAGCTGGAGAAAGTGGCGCGACAGCCACAAGAGCTGGGCGATCTGGCCCGGTGTCATCGTCGCCTGGCTTATGATGGTGATGAGTCTGGAACTGCTGGACTTCCCACCCCTATGGGGAGCGTTGGATGCCCATAGTCTCTGGCACCTGGGCACCATCGGTCCAACTATTCTATGGTATAAGTAAGTAAACCCTGACCTACACATTTCTACTGAACCGTATCGTATGCATGCTAAACCCTTGCGTAGCTTCCTGGTCAAGGATTCCCAAGACGATCTAGCGAATACGATCAAATCGAAGGACATCAAGGCCTGAAAAACAGCACTCCTGGTTTCTGGGTGGCATTACATGAGTCTAAGCGGGCGTATATCCTAAGTGTTGGCACAGTCTGGGGCGTCTAAAAAAACCTATCTATTGTAATGAAATGATTGTCTTTCGGTCGGCCGCATAGGGGGAAAAAGGGTGTTACCATCATAGAGGGAGGAGTTGAGGTTAAGCACTGGGTTGGTCTAGACTAAGATGTATCATTGACTACCTAATTGTATAAAATCCTATTTTGACGAGATCATGTATGAACCAAGTCCAAGATCCTTCACTGGAATCTGTCCCTTAGAAATTCAAACACCAAACTTTTTCCTTCTCATATCAATATATTCTCTCCTAGAACCTTACACAAGTAATATTGGAGAACCTAGAGAACATGTTAGCCCAGCCATAGTAATGATAATACAGCCAGAATAGAAAGCACATGTCGTGATTTGCGATCAGAAACCCGAAATAATCTAAGCATAACACATCCCCACCTCGCCGCCGCGTCCCAAACACGCGCACCTCCCGACACCGAGCACCGCGGCAGCACATGACGATGCACACGCGGCGCCCATACGGCCGAGAGACACAGCGCGGAGATCACAGACGGCTCAGCCGAAGGGGGAACAAGATACCAGATCCGCCTCTCTTAAAAGAGAAAAACGAAATCCGCTAACCCGCTCCCCCCGAAGATGGTCTCATACGGCTCTTCCTATGAATATAAAGGTAGGTTCGACACTTGCGGTGTCGGAGTCATCATAGCAAAACGGACATATACACATAGGGAAGAAAAAAAGAAATTTGTAAGAGCTTACCTAGAGAATGAAAAGCCCAGCCAAATAAATTTGAAGATTTACGGCTGGGCAAAACAGATCCCATGCAATCTGACCCTTCGGGGCGGCATGAGAAAGGTGAGGGAAGATGTTAAGAAGGCAGAGGCAGAAAAAAAAGCTTTTGCCCAAATAAAATGAGAATAAGCGGGGCACTTGGCGGCCGCCGGACAGTAGGCCAGTAGGCGGTGCGAAAGGCTCCACAGCGCAGAAGAGGGGCCCATCTTCACCTTTGAAGCAGCATCAAGCAAAACAACACATCAAAACCCATTGAAATATGAAGACACATGGACTCGTGAGAAATCTTCTTATTAATGCTGAGGTGCTTTGCTCCTCGCTTCTTGCTTCTGTCATAAAAATTGCCACAATTTCCATGGCTTTGTTTCCTGAGTTAATTCATCGTCAAAACAGAAAGTCTCCTTAGCAAATCATAGTGAAGCTGAAGCAAAATGACATGAATCTTGTACATAGCAGAAACAGGTCATTGCCTGTCCAGCTCTAAGCATCCCCAGCCATATTCTCCAAGTCGAAAACAGTCTGGGATTGATTCTCCCCAATTTTTTTCTGCGTTTTAACAACTGGTCATCATCGTATCGTAACATCGTCACTGCTGACATGAAGCCATGCGTATCAGAGACAGCAAACCGGTCATTTGGGCTGCCTTCCGCGGGACTTTTGGGCTAGTGGTTTCCCTTAGTCGTCTGACTAATTTGGAAACCCTTGAAAGTCGGACGCTGTCCAATCCATGGATGCGTTATAATCCATGTTGAAATCTTGAGACGACGGCTGGCTATAGCCGGCAGCAAGGCTGGGCGGAATGGTAGCGAAGAGGTTGTTCCCGAATTCGGGTGTCTTGTCCATCGTATTTGAGGGGAAGAGCGGGAAGTCCTGACCAAACTGGTTGGCACAGGCAGGCTGGAAATCCTCAAAGCCTTCATCCACCATAGTTGGTGGCGTCAACATGATTTGGTTTCCTTGTCCAATAGTCGACATGTGTTGCATGGGGACATTCCGACACATTTCCGCTGCGAAGTTTGCGAAGGTAGAAACATCCTTGTTGTAGATTGACAGTGAAGGCGGTGTTGGTATTTGGACATGCGCACCATAGATGTCATCAAACTGACCAGTGAACTCAGGGCTGAGGTCCTCATATGTATTGAACTGGCCAGAGTCCGTAGATGGAGTGCTGTTGTCAATAGGGGAGTAGTCAAGTTGAAGATCCCTATCGAATGGCTGCTGGTCGAACAAGCTAGCATTGAATTCCTGATCCGAGGGATACGTAGGAAAGTCAAGCTCGTTGTAGCGATCGAAGAGAGAATCGTCAGGAGGCGTCATGACCACATCATTCTGCTCGCTGTTGGGTGTTGGTAAGCCCTTAATCATCGGCGTAGGTTGCGCAGAACTGCCAGCTTTGCTCGATGATTTCTTCTGACCATTGGTCTTGGTCCGAACATACGTCCAACCGTGCGCCTTTTCCATGTGCTGCTTGCAGTTGGACTCCCGCTTCGACTTATACGGGCAAGGCTTGAAGTGGCACTCGTACATCGGTGGAGCGTCCGAGTGCTTGTCGTTGACGTGTCGGTCCATCTCTTTCTCCGTTGGCCAACCATAATCATGGTATTTGCACGTAGGGATGGGGCACTTCCAGGGACGAGAGTGAGTCTTCTCGTGCTTGGTAAGATCACATGGTCGCTTAAACTCCTTATTGCAACCTGGGTGGTTGCATTTCTTAGGAGCGAGCTCTTCGGGCGACGCGTTCTTCTTTCGGCGAGCCATAGATCGCATGATTTCTTCCTCGTCCTCGGCCTGTTCGCTCATCGAGCGCTTGAACCGAATTGGGCTCTTGATGTCTTCCTCAAGATCCTCGACGGGCTTGCCAGTAGCAATAGAGATGGCCTTGCCGTTCTTTTTTACACGGACCAGTTCAGCCGGTCGTCCATTGGTAGTAAGGCCACCCATGAGTTTAATCTCGTCAGTGCTATATGGCCGGTTAGTTGGTATAGTAATAAAGTGGTAGCTTCTGGGAACATACGGGTGCACATCCATTTCGTCCAACTCTTCACCAGCGTCTTGTCTGGTGCGGGCTTCTTGCATCTGCTGCGCGTGTTGGCGAATCTGTTCCACGAGATCTATGAAATAGCCGTTGTTATAGGGTCGGTCGTGGGGGCGAGTTTGTTCTCGATCACTAAGATATTCGACGGTCGCTTGGATACATCGAATCGAAGTAAGGCAGAAGTCGCGATATAATTCGACCGATTTGGCCCTCTCCTTCAACCACAATCCACGATAAGTAACTCCACAAACGCCAGGGTCTTTCATTAGTTGACTCACCGGTGCCATAAAGATCAGGGTCTTCTCGAGGTCCCTGAGACAAACGATTTGGTCCTCCTGGATCCTTCTGGGACAGTCAAGGACAATGGGACGGAAGTCCTTAAGCGCACGATCATCCAGCAGCGGTCTCAGGATATGCTCCGTGATCCGGTTCTTTGCACGTCCACCAAGACGTTGGGTGTTCTGAGACCTGGATGCAGTAACAGAACGCGTAATAGCTGAAGCACCGCTGCGGGTAGTCTTGGTCTCCTTTCGCTTCTGGTTCGTAGATGCGACAGATGTCCCCAGCCCGCTATCAGATTCGTGATTGCGGGAGGAGCGACGATTACGGGGGCGCAACACGCGCCGCTCCGGCTCCACGGAAGCTGGCTCTTCCGACATCGTGCCTCCGACAACGGTGTGGTCCAGGAACGCTCTAGGGATTGGAAGAGTGTCGTCCGAGAATGGACTGGTGGGCGTCAATGGCTCTGCCTTGATAGCCGCAAGAGTCTCCTCGAACTTGTCGATGTTTAGAGCAGCACGACGAACGTGGGCATCGACAACATCGTCAAGGGTGGTCTGAGAGCGATGAGGTAGTGAAGGTACCTGAAAGGTAGAAGGCGCCGGGGGGCTAGATGGAGGGGTGATGGGGGAGTGGAAGGTTGCTCCCTTCCGTAGACTCGTCTTAAGGCTCAAGCCATTGCCTTTGCCAGCGTCCGGACGAGTCACCGGGGTCGTCCTTCTAGGGTTGGTGGAGGACATGATGACTCGGTATGGCGGGGTGTGGGGAGAGATATATGATAGGCAAGAGATGATCAATGATGAAAGTTGTTGGAAACTGTGTCAAGACGCGGTGGTGTTAAGCAGTTATGCACTCTAGGGCTATGCTGTGTAGGCCTATGAGTCACAAGAGTCCTTCCACACCGAGTCCAAGTTGGCCAGAGGAAACGAGATGTCACAATGGCCAAGCTAACATTGGTCAATCGACAGGTCTCGAACACGACGGGAAAACGAGTATATATATGGTAGGGCCAGAAGATACCCCAGAATAAGACAGTAATCCCTACTTGAGCGGATGAGACAGAGGGTCTTATGTTGAGAGATAGATGGATGCCAGGGATATAGAAACACGTTTGAATGAAATAGAGATAAATATCGGATGAGACGGGCTGATAAGTATAAAATAAGCACACGCCTAGTCAGACGAAGCAATGCAGAACTAGGATGGGTACGTTCCTCGCGACCTACGTATCAGGTAGGACGAGGAAATAATAAAATAGGACACGATAGGAGGAAATATGGCAGCCTCGGACAATCAAGTGTTAATAAGCCGAGAGTTCGAGTGCGCTTTGTCGAGAGGACGCGAGGGAAATGACGAAGAAATCAAGGAAAGACGGGTTTGGAGGTTAAGACGATGCGAAGACGTTGAGTGTTGAAAAGGATGGAGGTTTAGGCAGCAGCCGTCTAGCTATGGGGACAGTCATGGACCCCCCTGCTAGTACCGGTCGAGGATGCAATGTCGAGTCTGATGGGCTTAGAAGTAGAGTCCGCTAACTCCTACCGCTACATTACTAGTAGGGATGGGCTTCCGGTCACTTCCGTATTAACACTAAATACCTGCCAAAGTCCTAGTGTACCTTGAGAGCAGATGCAACTCAGCTGCGCCTTTCCAGCGCCTCACGCGATACCGCTTTAGGGAAATGCGAACCATTTTTATTTAGTCCTTCATATCGTCTTGCTATGTAAAGGTCCCGTACATCCAGACATCGTGCCATTCTACCATTCACCAACTGTCCTACGCTCGTAATCGAACGTGCACAAGGTCCTATTAACACGATGAGTTAGTAGAACCTCGACCGAGTGTGAATGATTTCTGTTACATCCAAAGTTGATCAGCTGGTTTGATTTAATCTTCACGACGGATATTATCGCCGACGAAAGTAAGTGATAAAATATGCATACCGATAACGACACTAGCCTTATGAGATCGGCGAGCTTGGTTGGTCCTGGCGCTAAGCCTTGGAGTTAATTTATTAATAATAGATGCACCACCAACATGCATACCTACGAAGCACTTCCACGTTCTTCTCCGGCCATCATTCCCTCAGATAGATGTGTCCCCTTGTCGTGTGACGCTGTGAAGAGCAGTAAGAGAGACGTTGAAATCGAGAGCTTCGGACATCCAGACATGCAAGCGTTTCATGTCCACCAACTGTCTACTCAGCCTAGTTTAATTGAAGTATACTATAGTTAGCTAGCTACCTAATCAATTGTCTATCATCTATTGATAATCAGTCATTCTACTTCGTACATAGCAAAGTCAACAAAGTTGATTGCCCCCTTCGTATTCGCACTTCGGCCAAGCCTCGGCTCCGGGCTCGATTCAGGCCGGGTCGGACACTTGTTTTGTATCAATTGTCCCGACTGAGACGCCCTTTTTGGATCAGCCAATTTACGAGTGGTGTAGCTGCGTAGATTCGTTCCAAAAAAACAACAATGCAATTTTCTCGGTAGTTGTAATAAGAAAGGCCACTCCCGGCCCTTTGCTTCGTCCCATTGGAAATTTCGCGCTGCTGCAGGAGCTGCTGTAACAGTCAATAGCTGCACATGAGCGCCACCCCGCGCCGTTTGCTCATAGCCACAGCCGATCGACTTTGATCCCCATTGCCTACCCCTTATCCAGCGGAGCACATGAACACTTGACAGCGCGTCATTTTGCTTCCAATGGATTTATCTTCTCCACTATTAAGGCTAACCGTTGACTGGACATTTTACATATGCATGTTTTTAGTAAGGGCGGATGTGAATGGTCCAGCTACCCGGAGGAAACCCCCTGGGTCTAAGATCATACCACTCGAGCCATTGAATCAAGCAGGCGAGCGTGGGATCGAATCGACAGTTGACACCGAAGCATCTTCTATTGACTCATCCATCTCGGCATGCTACAACATTGGCTATCGAATTTCTGTCTCATGCACCCGACCCCCGATAGCTAGCTCACCTGCAGGTTCAAACAGATCAAGATTCGGTCTGCTCCAGATACCCAACTCCTTACCCCTTGGTCTTGGCAGCAATTGGTTGACACGTATCCACGGTCGCATCAGGAAGTGTTTTGTCTTACATACTGTGTGAATAGTCGTCAGCCCTATCAATCAATTAAGCTTCCCGGCCCATGACGAAATCGCTTCGACCAATAGCATCCTCACGAATACGGGAGCCTCCTCTGTACCCACGTCGCCTATCGTTTTCTCTTACTCTTCCCGGCCTTCTTACTATCGCGCCTGCGCGTCCATAGAAATATCGGTGCCTGAGACTCCTTAATTGATCTAGATCCCGTCACGAGCTACGTAACGCAAGTGCGCAAAACGAGCTAACATGTTAGTATTCTGCGATCACAGAGAAGAAGGCAGACGTTTTCGAGGCAATTGTCGATTTGTGTATTGAGAAGGTACACGGCCTATCGTAATCCTAGATCATCCTCCCCATTTCTCAACATCTTCCTCCACCAAGCCCAATCGAGATAGATCCTGCTATATCGCTCGGCTCTGCCAAACGGCCCCTCCCCAAAACATTGTATATTCGGTAGCCATCCTCAGCACTACCTCTCCAAAAACACAAGGAAAGATGAGATATTTCCGCGGCTTTGCTCAAAGTGACTCCATTCTGATCAGGAACAAACTTTTAAATCTTCTCAGTGTCACCTGCGAGTATCATGGTATCCTGAATTAAAGTTGATGTCCGATTTTGCTGGAGTAAGAGGGCTCACTTCGTATGCATTCACATACTTCGGCTCAGCCGAAGATTTTGTGTTTACAGTCGGGCGGTAATTCCCACTAAGATAGGGCTTGTCTGGCGACCTCGGGAAGGGAACTCTTGGGTGGGTATGGTCCTGGGTGCTTCCCGTTTGTGGGTTCGACGAGGGAGTGGGATCCCTTTGCTTAGGCATGTCTGTCTGTCTAAAGTGTTGTTGAGGGTGTCCCGAGCCTGGATAAAAGCCATACCCGGTGCTCGGAAGCCCGGCTAATCTACCAACGATGTGCCCCTCGAGTTGTGACTCCGTCATCTGGAGCGTTTGTCCATTTGAAGCTGCGTAACTGTTCATTGCACGGGTAGCATCCGCTTGGCGTTTGTCCCGAGTGGGAGATCGAAGTTGCCCGGAGCGCTTTTGGTCGGAAGGCTGGTGACCATTGTGGTAGCAATTGCGATCCATCGTGAAGCTTCACCGGTGTATAGTCGTCTAGCACTCGAATTATCTGTGATGATACTAAGTGGGATCGGAGATTTCCTCAAATGATATGTCAATGTAAATGGTAGTGGTCTGCAATCAGCACTTGAGAGGATGTCCTTCGACAGGTTTATATATCCACTTCAAGCTTCTCTCATGACTTGGGTGCAAACTAAGGGATACCAATGTGATTCAAGCAGTCTTGCTTCTATGATGGATTATTATCATCTATTCTAATATGTCATCTTCATGAATATAAGGTTATGACAGTAGCAATCGCAAAATGTTAGTAATTATCCCAAAATCACTATTTGCTAACACTAACCACTATATCATTATGGTCTTAGAGCGCCAAACCTTGATCACGGAAACAGGCAAGACGAAAAGGACTATTCAAGATGCTTCGGCTTCTACATAGCCTCTGTATTAAATTAAAAGATCCCTTATTGGTTGAATAAGCAGACTAAACAACGAAAGAGAAATTTACCATAATTATTCACAGGAAAATATAAATTAATATCATCAGTTCATAAGAAACCCTTGATGCCGTCTGAAAGGCACATGGAGGTCAGGTGAGGAGGAAAACAACAACAACTCTGTTACACGAAGAGCTACAAACCTCACAGAAAATGGTCACATGTTTGCCTGGGTCACTTATGTATCTGCATCAGTGACCTGGGCATCAAAGCTTTATCCTTTAAGCCCAGCCATCCTATCTGGACCAGCATTCCTATCAACAGTTTAAGAGCTCGGGCTGAAAGGCCAGGGCCGTATCACGAGTTGCTATCCCATGGTTTCAAGGCAATTATCAAACCGTGTTTAAGCGAATGCTATCGCAACCTTACATTCTCCCTCCCTATCATCCAAAATCTCCCTCTGTTGAGCTCCTGGGATGAAAAGATAACTAAGCGCGTGACTTCTGTATTCCAAGATAAACGTGTGCTAGTTTTCTTCACCACTGCTTTCCAATCGATATACGGTCTTCTCATCTTACATAACAAAGATTCATTCTGACCAAAAGGTCGATAGTATGAGTAACTCAGGTCCTCCTCTTAGTAATTTATTCAAGAAGTAGAATTGTCGTCCGATCCCGATGTTGGCGGGAGAGTAAACGAGACAGACGAGGGTGTAAACGTAGGTCTGTTTACATCGAAGTCGCTAAGATCGCTCACCTGGGCACTGCTTTGACTAATAGGAGTAGAAGGCCCTAGAAAGACAATTCGGTCCGATGATGTGGCCGACGGGGTAAACGTATGCGTATTCAGATCGAAGTCGCTTAGGTCGCTCACCTCGTAGCTGCTTGGTCCGGCGGGAGTAGCAAGTCTCGACAAGGCAGTGAAGTCGCCATCGAAGTCGGCAAACGGGCTCACGGGACTCGGCGGATGATTCCGGGGCAGTGTAGTCTGCATCTGGGGCGTCGTGCGCGACATTTCGCCCAGACGAAAACTCCCGGAAACATAGGGCTTGTCTTCCCATCTCAGAAGCGATTCCCATCTCGGAAACGACTCGTAAACAGTCTCGCTCGGTCCTGGCCTGATATAGTCCAGAGCGTTTGTCGGTGGGTTGAACGGGGGACCTGGATCTCTTTGCACACGCGTGCCCGACCATAGATGAAGCTCCTGGCCGCGGCGTTCCTGGTGTTCGTAGTCCAAGCTTCCTCCGATGCCGCACTCGCTACCCGGGACTAAAGCAAGAGGTACATCGCTATCGATCAGCGACCTTATCTCCGGCCCCGGTAGGGGCGCATGCGGATCTGGATATCGGTGGTTTCCCGTTGCGGTGGTAGCATCTGATTCGCGTCTTCGCCGATCTACTGCACTTCCATGCTGGCGAACACTCAATACATGGGCAGACTGGTAGCCATCAGCCCACTGGACCCTATAACCGTTGGAAGTCATCATGTAATTTTCGGTGTAATATAAGAGGCGCATGAATGATAAATATTCTAGTGTAGTCTTGCAGTAGTCTATTGTTAGTATACGAGGGCAGACTGCATCGATGTTCTATAGTGTTTTTATATCAGCCTTGGGAATTTTTGATGATTCGGATGAATATCATCTGATATCTACGTGGTTCTATTAGTGACCTACTTCTGTGTTGGATGATTGCCAGGACAGTCACGATGACAATGGTGGGCATTTGCAGTTGCACAATATTCATGACTGGGTGGGCGGTCCCAAAAAATCCAAAAATCATGATTAATACTATCAGTGATGAGTCCCCTTCAACGATGGACTGACAAGCATCATGTGAATAGCTCCATCACAGCATAATGATGATACATAGACCTACTCAAGGCCAGCGAAGTCAAGTTACCGAGTAACTGCAAGGTCAACTCCCTACCCCTGACCGTATACTATCTCGCCAAATCCCAGAGAAAACAAATGTGCTATCGGTTCCACCACACACTCGTTCTGTCGGAGAATGGCCTGTCAAGTCCTGAGTATCTCCAGTGATGCCTGTCTTGCCTATTTTCCATTGCTACTGCTGGGGTTTGCCCCGGAGCCACCAGAGCCTCCTTGGCTGCTTCCTCCCGCGGGAGTCACGATCGTTCCGGATCGAGGCTGTAGCTGCGTTTCCTTTCGATGAGAAATGATCGTAGTATGTCTGGCGTTGACGTTTACTACGCCAGAGCATATTTCTGGCTGCCTACCTGGTTGCTGATCACCGGGAGGCTGTCTCGGCGACACCTGTTGGGGGGGTCGTGCTTGATAGTCCTGAAACGGCCAGCGAACTTGAGATGCGTTGCCTTGGCCTGTACTTGTGGTGCCATTGTAGTTGGACTGGGAAGACATTAGGAAGGTATTGCCAGTGTAAAACTTGATAGTTTCTGTGTGGGATTTAGGATGGGATCTAGATGGGATCGATATGTTATGCCGGATAACTGGTGCAGATGAAAGTGTTCTATCTGAGGGATCCTTTTATATGTAAACGTCGTATTCTTATTATAGGAGATCGTGAAGGAGATTTCTAGCATGGGAGGCAGTATTCATCAACTGGGCAGGACCTATGTTCTTTATATATCTTCGTGAATAGAAAACAAAACAATAACAGCAACGGCCAAGTAGATGACAACTTGTGTATCTGTAACAATCTTTTACCTTTCCTATAACAAATCACCCTTTGAATAAGACGTGAATCGAGTCTATTGAAGTTGCTGGCACGTGGACCTAATCGCAACACCTCACCAAGTGATTGTAGTAAAGCCAACTTTTCTCTTCTGCTCGCATACCATTATCCATCTTGGGGAGGGCCCTAGATCTGTCTATACACCTTACACATCTGGACCTTGATGCGATGAAAATACATATTACGTGACTCAGCTCGAGTCATATAAAACGACGCCCACACAATAGGCTCACAGCAGTGAATATACATAATGTGATACCCATGTTAATGCTCGAAAGGCTGAAGTCTTGAGCTAGTATAGGACAAAAAAAACAAGAGCTGAGACAACTAAGAAGTCCGGGCCAAGCAAGGTTAAAGTGTTGATATAGATGATACTATGGCTAAGAATCACTGATCTTACCAGACAAAGGGAATAGCAACTAGCAAATAACAATGCCTTGTTCTTAAACAACGTTAAATCTTTGATATTACAACCTGGTCATTGTGTACGAAAACTTGAAAGCGACAGAATATAATCATATTGTTCTTCTGTGGCTTAAAGTTATGCTCTCCGTCCCCGTACAAAAAGTTCAAGTTTACCCAACGCGTCAACTTAAGAGCTATCTTTCGAAATGGAAAGGATAAAAAGGCTCTTCAGACCCGATAGGGAGAGGAGGAGAAAACAGGAATGCATGGCGAACCGCAAATATGAAATCAGCCCGCCTCTTGAAAGCCTGCCGGGCAAGCAGAACCAGCAGATAATACATCATACTGCCAGCGTTCCAACGCTGAACTTCACGCCTCAAGACCAAGCTCACGACGCATCTATCGCTTTTATCGAAACTCACTCCTCTGAAGATCTAAATCGACTGCTAAACGAACGTGACCGGGCCGGGATTCTTGCAGTTCAAGGCCCGAAAACGATTGGCACCTCAGAAGTCCATCGCGTACTCTCCGAGCCGAGTATAAGGTCAGTCGCGCGATTGCACGAAGCTTGCAAGCAAGCCGAGTTCTCGTTAAAATACGGCACTTCGGGTAGAATCATTTATAACTTTAGCAAGTCCCTAGCTTGGAATAAGGCTAGGGCTCCACGGGTACCTTCGCTTCAGCTTAGGAGCTTTGGAGACACGGTTAAGGGATCCAAGACGGTACCCCAAGGTAGCAATCGCCCTGTATCACATACTTCCATCCCCATCAGCGAGGTAGCGGGAGGGAGGGATACGCCCAATTCGTCACATGGTGACACGCACGAAGAGCCAGAACCAGAACCAGACTGTAATCCTCGTGATTCCCTTTTGAAAATGCTAGACATCGATGCACCGGAGATGGAATGGGAAATTCAAGAAGCAAAGGCATTGAAGGTAATCCAGGTACCGACGTCAAAGGTTTGTACGGTACAAATAAGCCACGGCCACCAAAGTCCTACTCCTAATTAACGAGGTATGTACCCATATCATGTGCTGCATTTTAGTGATGAGTTGCCGAATGTTCCGCCAGTCTTTGATAAATGCCGTCTTGCATATGATTGGGCTTTCAAATATTTCATCGCTAGTCACATATGTAGTTAGGTACCTGTAATGAGGTAAAATTAGGACATATAGTTCTTCTAGGAGGTACCTCTGGTATAGGTCGGATGAGCGTATTTCTTTTGTTTAGCACGATATCTCAATTCAAACACGATTGAACCCATGTTGCCGAAGTCATCTATTGCGTTGTAGCAGTCCCAAGTTTTGCGTGTGAGCACGAGTAATTACATAGAGTTCCTCTTCGTGTCTGGAGTTCGCTCACGGAAGAGCAATGCACTCTATCTCAACGTCAACAGCCTTGGGTAGCTGCTTGACAGCAACGCAGCTACGGGCAGGCTTGTGAGTGAACCACTTCTCGTACTCCTTGTTCATGTCGGCGAACAGAGACATGTCGGCCAAGAAGATGTTGACCTTGACAACTCTCTCGATAGAAGATCCGGCGGCGGTGAGGACGGCCTTCAGGTTTGAGATGCAGGCTGCCGTCTTCTCGCCAATGGTGCCCTCCACGAGGTTGCCATTGGAATCGCAAGGAATCTGACCGGAACAGTAGATGGCGGTGGGTGTCTTGATGGCGTGAGACTGCCATATTTAAATTAGCTCTTTAATCTAGTTGCCAATTGAAAGTTTTTGGTTCCTACGTAAGGTCCAGCAGCTATACTCTCAAGTTAGCATAATGTGTGCATGTTTACTCGACTGATGACGTTGAAGCCACTTACGCGGAGCTGCGTCCTTGGAGAACACCGGAGTGATATCGGCCATTGTGCAGATGCGTGTTGAGGTCACAGACAGGAATGGTGATCGAGAAGCTGGAATCAAACCGCGACGAACTGTAGAGGAAAGGAGAGCTCGAATTGGGAATGCTCGACGAAGTACGGGCATTGCTAAGTGATTTTATAGTGTAAATGACTTGACGACTTTGTAAATCGGGTCCGGTCAGCGGGAGGGCGTGGAGATTTGTCAGCCCACTTAGGGTTGGAGAAGCTCTGTAGAAGCTCTGCGAGCTCTCCGTACTTCGGAATCCCGGCTTACTTAGTGCACGGTGAATAGGTCGCTAAGCTCCGTAGTGGGTGAGCCCGTCCCTACAATATCAAAGCTAATAACCTGAGCTACCTACCTTAAGTAATCTGGATCTCTAAGCATCACCTCTATGAACACGTATGTGTTTTATGGCTCTGTGAGTTGAGGTAGCGTGAGGTCATTATCTTGAATCTGATATCTAATTCCTTTTGCTATTAGGAACATGTACATGGTATCTCCAACGGTAAGATCTATGTTACACTAGATAAGGTATCCATGTATGTGTGCTTGTTTTGCATATGTTTGCCTCGAGCTCAGGCTGCATGCAATGTAGGTATTATATTGTTGAGATACACGAAGCCAAGATAGCTGTTTAGTTTATCGATAAGAGATATGCCCAGGTATCAGCAAGGTCTGGCGCAACTTGCGCCGTAGGAAATCTTTCTTGCAGGTTCAGGGGTCAAGGGGTTTAAGGGGGATGGATTTGATGGGTCTATTTAAAGGGGGTGAGCTAAGTGGCATTAGGTTCTGTAGGTCTTGCCAAGTGGCCAGAATTAACTTGCAGACCTGACAGCCCCCTGTGCTTCCACCCTAGCATCAGGCCAGGCGAACCAGGTACCAAGTAACCTCCTTACGTAGCAGCGCTGCAAAGGGGATAAAACAGTGGGAACGCGACGCTGGCACAAGCTGAAGCTCCATCCCGTGCCGGACCCGTGTTAGGTGTTAGGTTTAATAACTTTTAATTGAGAGCCAGCAATTTTTTGGTCACCCAACTATCGCCAACTTACATACTTCCCGACGTTTTTCGGTGACCGTAGTCAACCATCATAGTGTTCGGCCTGCAAATTGGCCGCATGTTTGGTTGACTATTTGATTGATTTTCTTCTTTGTTCTGTAAGTAGCCTGCATACCATTGCTATTTCCCTACTGCAACCCTCTTCTCGCTACGACGTCGTCATTCGCGTCAGAAGAGAAAAAAAAGCCTTCCGCTAATAGTTGATTTCGATTAGTTTCCACACCTTATTTTTCTTCGGAACTGCGCTCTTTTACAAACATGTCGTCTCCTCAGGGCACTCTGCGCCAGCGGAATGTCCCTGCTACTAGGAAGAAGACTCCTGAACCTACTGGCGCAGACTCGGAGCTCGATAGCCTCGTCAAGGCCAATAAGCAAGTCGCCGCGTCAGCCTCAGAACTCGACTACAAGATCGCCTTCGCTGTGATAACCATCTTGGCCTTCATTTCGAGATTCTGGGGTATTAGCCACCCGAACGAGGTCGTCTTCGATGAAGTCCATTTCGGAAAAGTAAATAAAAATCACCCCCTGTTCGTGCCTGGGGCGCAGGTCGAATGCATAATGCAGGGCATACTTGCTGACCTTTTTCCTTACGCTTAGTTCGCTTCGTATTATCTCGAGAGAACCTATTTCTTCGATGTCCACCCGCCGTTCGGAAAACTCCTTTTTGCCCTAATGGGATGGCTTGTGGGATACGATGGCCACTTCCACTTCGAGAACATTGGCGATTCCTACATAGCGAATAAGGTCCCATACGTGGCCTTTCGCGCCATGCCTGCCCTCCTGGGCTCATTGACTGTATCAGTGACCTACCTCATTATGTGGGAGTCGGGATACAGTTTGCCAGCTTGCATTGTTGCCGCTTCCTTAGTCCTTCTGGACAATGCCCACATCGGCCAGACTCGACTAATTCTACTTGATGCTACTTTGGTACTAGCCATGGCGTGCAGCTTGCTGTGTTACATCAAGTTCTACAAATTGAGACATGAGTCTTTCAGTCGAAAGTGGTGGAAGTGGCTGATCCTGACTGGCTTTGCGCTGTCATGCGACATATCCACAAAATACGTGGGAACATTCGCCTTCGTTACTATTGGCTCTGCCGTCATTATTGACTTGTGGGATCTGCTTGATATCAAACGACCTGGCGGCGCATTAAACCTGCGAGATTTCGGCTATCACTTTGCTGCTCGTGCCGTTGGCTTGATTGTCATCCCTTTCCTATTCTACTTATTCTGGTTCCAAGTACACTTCGCTATCCTAACGCGATCTGGTCCTGGCGACGACTTCATGACCCCAGAATTCCAGGAGACATTGTCAGACAATGTTATGCTTGCCAATGCTATCAACATCGACTATTACGATACGATCACTATTCGTCACAAGGAAACTAAGGCCTACCTACACAGCCACGAGACCAAATACCCCCTCCGCTATGACGATGGCCGTGTTTCCAGCCAAGGGCAACAAGTGACAGGATACCCATACAATGACACCAACAACTACTGGCAAATTCTCCCCGTGAATGACGACCATCAAATGGGTCGTCATGTCAAGAACCATGAGCTTGTCAGACTGCGACACTTGGTTACGGACACTGTTCTGCTATCCCATGATGTTGCTTCTCCTTACTATCCTACCAATCAAGAATTCACCACTGTGTCCCTGACTGATGCGTACGGAAGCCGCTCGGCGGATACTCTTTTCGAGGTTAGAATCGAGCACGGCAAGGCTAACCAAGAATTCAAGAGTATTTCCAGTCACTTCAAGTTCATTCACAACCCCAGCAAAGTGGCGATGTGGACTCACACGAAGCCTCTCCCTGAATGGGGTCACAAACAACAGGAAATCAACGGAAACAAGCAGATCGCCCCTAGCTCTAACGTCTGGATTGTAGAGGATATTCCTTCCGTGCCCGAGGATTCTCCCCGTCGACAGAGAGAAGAGCGCCAGGTGAAAACACTACCTTTCTTGAGGAAGTGGTTTGAATTACAACGCTCAATGTTCTGGCACAACAACCAGTTGACTAGTAGTCATCCATATGCCAGCCAGCCATACCAATGGCCGTTCCTACTAAGGGGTGTTAGTTTCTGGACCCAGAATGACACCCGCCAGCAGATCTACTTCCTGGGCAACCCTATTGGTTGGTGGATTGCTAGCAGTCTGATTGCAGTGTACGCTGGTATCATCGGTGCTGACCAGGTCTCCCTACGCCGTGGTATTGATGCTCTAGATCATCGTAAGTTAATGTTGACTCCCCAATCCATGAAGCAATCTAACTCGGTTAAAAAGGTACCCGTTCTCGTTTGTACAACTCTACTGGGTTCTTCTTCCTAGCGTGGGCCACACATTACTTCCCTTTCTTTCTAATGGGACGCCAGTTGTTCTTGCACCATTATCTTCCAGCTCACCTCGCTTCATGCCTGATCGTCGGTGCCTTGCTCGAGTTTGTCTTCAACGCTGAACCGTCTGCGGAGGAGCCAAGCTATCACGAGATTAAGGCTGGCAAGAAGCGGGCTCCAGGACCTCAGCGACATATCACGGCTCGGGAGAGATTTGCTGGACAGAGCATGGTTGCCGCGTGGATTGCGTGCGCTGTCATGCTGGCATTGGTGTTTGCAGGCTGGTATTTCTTCCTACCGCTGACCTATGGCTACCCAGGCCTCAGCGTCGATCAGGTTGTCCGACGAAAATGGCTCGGATATGATCTTCACTTCGCCAAATGAGTGGGTGAACATGGTGTTGTGATGAGCGACTAGCTCCTGTGGAACTATAATAGTATTATAGGGGATGAGATAGACCGCAGATGTACGACTGTGTTGCATGTTGGGCTAAAATGGATAGGTACCTGGACAGGTAGGAGGCAGGTAGGCTTGCTTCTGTGATCCAGAGCAACGGACAAAAGTTTTGCGAGCGATTTGCGATACGGACAATAAGGGGTTTGTGCTGTTCCGGCCCAGGTAATCGGAACTCGATCTGTAACCCATAAATTAAATAAAAGCAACATGGAAATGAATTTCGCTACTCCACGACTAACTACCTAGTATCATGGGAATTAGCCTCTTCAAGGAGTAGAATCCATTATAAATCCTTCTATGTAAAAATCAAGTACGCCGCCGGTCCAACCTAGGGATCCTTGTGTCCTATCCGCCATTGCAAGGCAAACTTGCTCTAGAGGTCTCCGATGCCTCGATGAGCTATTCGGTATGCATGAGCTATGCTCACACTGGTATACAGGCTGTATACAATAGCAGTCTCAAAAGTGTCCACGGCCTCCTTTTCGTTTCGATTTGAAGCTCTAGCTTATTTCAACACATCCTTAACTACCTCTTCAGCAACAATCTGGCCAGCTAACCAGCTCATATCGACCGTACTCGCGATAGCATGGATGGCCGGCGTCCACCAAAGGCCCTTTTCGGATAGTTTGAACGGCGGGAATCGCCTGAACGGGTAGAGAAAAGGGTAGGCGTTGTCGAGCTGGCAGGCTTGTCAGTCATCTATCTGTATCACAGGGTTTATCTCGTTGATTTCCTTACCCTAGCTTGGTATAACCAGGTGACTTCTAAATTGAGCTGCTTCAGTCTCTCGGTAGCCTCGCCGTCCGATAGTGCGCGGTACAGGTATTCCATCTTCCGCTCGCCGTCGTCCGCGACCCGCACGACCTCCCGTACGAACGCCAGCTCGCGGATGCCGCCGAGGGAGTCGCCTTCCTCCTGCTTCTCCAGAAATAGGACCTGCTCGACGTCCTGGAAGACGTCGGAGTTGAGCCGCATGGGCATCGTGAAGAACGTGACGTGCGCGGGGCGGTATGTCAGGACCGACGCCGCCTCGATGTCGTCGACGGAGGCCGCCCGGTACAGGTCGAAGTTCGGCGCGGCGATGACGACCCTGTCGAAAGCCTCGGCGCGGGCGCCCAATGCGCCGCCCGGGGCGTCGTATTTGACGAGCCAGGCGGATTCAGCGTCGCTGATCTCTTCGTGCTTGATGCCGGACACCTCCGTCGCGGCTTTCAGAGTAACGCCCGTCGCGGCGACGATCTGCTCGAGACGATCGAGCAGGTCGCCCCCGACGTATGCGTTCGCCGTGTCCTCCTGGAACGCGGAGATCACCATGGCCAAAGTCGAGATGTCGGAAACCTTCTGGGAGAGCGCGCGCTCGACCTGGGGTGCGAGGATCTCGGTCACGTACGCACCGCCGATGCCCCGGCCGTCGAGGCCGTCGTGCGCGTACTCCTGCACGGGCTCGACGACGCCCAGGGAGCTCATGAGCTGCGTGATGTCGGACTCCAGGGGCGAGTCGGCGAGGCGGTCGCGCAGGTCGCCTTCTTTGCTCATGGCGCCCGCGCGCCAGACGGAGCTGCCGTACGTCCAGCATAGCCCCAGCCAGGAACCTGTCGGGGTCTTGCTGTAGGGGCGGGTGGTCTGTCTGATGATGCGTTCGCCATCGAAGCTAAATACAGGTCAACGCCGGAAGATCGGGCACCTGAGATAGGTAACACTTACTAGCCGACCTGCTGGCTGGGGAGCTCGGAGAACTCTGTCTCTACGCCCAGGATATCTTCCGAGGACTTGGTAAAGCGTGGGTTGCCCCACATCAGGGCCGCGCCGGCAATGTCTTCGGCGATGATCGGGTCTTGCGTGCGGTCATTGTAGGGGAAGACGGGGCTGCCGGCGGAATCGTTCAAGGCTAGCTGTCCGCCGATGGACGGGGCGGACTCGAATAATGTGATATTGAAGCGGACGCCTATACCTCCTGCCTTGCGATGGAGGTATTGTGCTACAGATATACCCGCGGGTCCAGCACCTTGTGTCTTGTTAGTGTCTATACGATGCCGTATCCCGTTTGACGAGAATCGTGGGTATCACGCACCAATGATAGCGACCGAGTAAGTCGGAGGAGGGGCAGGGATCGTCTCGTGAGGGGAAATAGCTGAGATGATCAAGAGCAGGATCTTATACAAGAAGAGCAGGAATAGAGATATAATGGTAAGTTGAATGGCCAGGTAAAATAGCGACAGACAGAGTGAAGAACGCGGTTTGCTTGAGTCCGACTGTGCATATGTCTTCTGCTTGAACAGCGGCGTCTGCTCGTTCGGATACGGCGTGTAGGCAGGCGGTGGTGACCCGCCCCGGCGGCTGGAGGCGGGAATCGAGTAAGTTCGCGGGTATCTCGCCATGATCTCAGCGTTGATCAAGCATTAAAAGGACATTTCATTAGAAAGTCCAAGATTGAGGGAGAGTAAATATCCCAAGCGCTGCGTTTGAGTATTGAGGGAGCTCAAAACACGGCTGCCTTCGGCTGGTCGCATAGATTTAGAGGCGCAGCTTCCCCTCCTCAGCTGCAGATGTATCAAATGAGTAGAGCCTTGCCAAAAAAAAGTATTATATGGATGCTTACATAGAGAATTATGCATAATAAATGTCAGATCATATATCCTCATTGATATCGGACATCTATGGCATATAATGCTAACAGGAGTTACACAACGTTCGCCCCGACCGCTGACAAACGAGCTGACACTGTATTTATATCACGCCGTTTACTGTCTACAAATAATTTCAAACTACCTCCTAATCTCAAATTCCCCTTCAACGAACCAAGACACCATTATGATACTATGTAAATGAACAACCCTTCAATGGGCTAAAATTACCCACTCTGTGAAATCTCAACAAGGCCTTGCAAGTGTTGTAAAGTCTCTTCAGTCTGCCTCTTCTTTTCGCACTCTCTTTCCTTCACAGTTTTTTCGTCAAGAACTTCTTCATCTTTCAGCTCTGTCTTGATTATCGCTAAAACATGACGGAACTCAAGCCTTGAGCCGTCGGCACTGGCGTATGCCACCGCAGTTCGCAGTATGTTCTTGATTGTTCGGCCCTACCAAATCCCTGTTAGTAAATAGCTCAGGATTCCCCAAGTTATTCCAGAAAATAGCCCCCAATTGGTACTTACATTTAAATCCAGCTTGCCTAGAGCTGTAAAGACACCGTCAGTCCATGAACCACCCGTGTCCACCTTCTCATTCGCTTCGATCAGCTTCTTCCAAATGGCTGACCGGGCTTTTTCGGTGAGGTCGGAATATGAGATCGTGACGTGGATTCGACTCTTGAATGCTTCATCGAAGTCCTCCTTTCGATTGGTCGTAAGAAATAGAACACCTTGGAAATACTCGATCTTCCTTAGGAATACTATCGCCGTCGATATGAGTTCCACCCCACAAAATTACAACATGGCAACAGCCACAAAGCTACTCACCTGCAACAATTGCATTTCTGTCGATCTCAGCAGAGTTCCTTTTGCATAAAAGGACATCCGCCTCATCAAGAAGAGACACAGCATTCCATCTCTTTGTGAGATCAAAGATTTCGTTCAGTCTTGTCTCCAGTATCGTAACATCAGTACTCAGTTCACCACCCGAAATAGAGTACAGCGGTTGTTTGAGATAGTCCGCCACGCTTTCTGTATCTTCGTCAGCTTCGGAAACCTATGGTTTCCCCGGAATCATACCAGCTGTGAGAGTCTTGCCCAGTCCAGGTTTTCTTTAATAACTCATTAGCCACCCGCAAACTTTGGGCCCTATCATGCTGGAAGACTTACCCATGCAAGAGAAAAACCAGTCCTTGGCCTTTCCCAGGCATCACATCGTCAAACACGGTGGACTTGGCCTGGTGTCCTTTGACTAGCGCTTGGACAAGTCCCTTCGTTTCGTCTTCGAGTTGGAGAGATTCGAAAGCAAGCCTGTTCCACTGTACGTCCCGGAATTCATCACTAAGAACCCACCGCCATTCTTTTTCCTTAAGTCCAAATCCAGGAACTAAGGCTGGAAATAGGAGCTGAAAATCTTCCTTGGAGATGTTAAAGCTGTCCGCCACTGCTTCTGATAGATGGATAAGATCTTCCAGGTTGGATTTGGGTGTGTCTTCAATATCCCGAGGACCAGCAAAAACCTGGACCGCCATTGGATCTGCATCATCCTCAGGATCCAGTATTACCCTTTTCTCGTTAAGGTTGTGGCCTGGCTCTAGGTCTCTTTCTCTTATTCTTTTGGGCGAGGCGTCTCTTTCGATAAAGAACCTACCCTTTGGCTTCCTTTGAACCTTACTCTTGGCCTTGAGCTTATCCCCAAAGTCTTCTAGGGTGGCTGCCATTTCACGATGCCTGTCAATGAATGCCTTGAAATCGACAATGACACGCTCATCGATCTATCCTTGTGTGTTAGCTGCATTGCACCAGACACCCATCTACCTAACCTCATCAGGCAGTGACGCGACCTACCTGCTTCGCAAATGACATTGGATTGGAATCCATATTGTAGATGCCCAGGTAAAAACTAAAATCTTTACTCAGTGCAGGGCCAGCATAGGTTTGTGACGAGAACGAAGACAGGTCTGTACCCAATACCTTTTGCAGCCTCGTTGATCGTGCCATCAATGTGTCCTTTAACTGGTTCCAATCCCGACAATGCTCAATTGGAACCACAGGCAAGTCGGAGATCTTACACACCTGCATTCCTGTCAATGGAAGATTGAAGGTTTGCTCAACCAGTCCCACCGATGAACCATCAAACCCAATTCTAAGGCCAGTCACATCCCAGAAATATGCTTTGTCGCGCAGCTTTATCGAGACATTACGACAAATCCAGCATTCTCGGATCATTCCAACAGTGACCACGACCAAACTGTTTGGAGGATATATCGTCCACAAGATATCATTCATGACATGGCCTCCTTTGGAATACTTCTCATGATCTTGAATGATGCTTGATGTAAAGGGATTACCCTGGACAAAATCATGCAGTAATTCTGCTTCACGACGAAGTCCTGGGTCGTTGTTTTCATCTTGAGCCAATGATTTGATCTTTTCGCGATAGAAGAACAGCTCCGCAAAAGGACTCTTCAACTTGATAGGGAAAGAGTGAAGATCAGTGTCCTGGTATGTATCAATAGCAATCTCTCGGAACGCATTGCAGAGATTTTCTGATTGTATTTCTAGCTCGACACGAATTGGAATTGAGAGGTTGCGTTGAAGTACCCAAGTTCGACGAAGAACCAACGTGTAGTCTTCGTATTTTGCTGCTTGTTTGGTGGCTTTCCGTTGAGTTTTCCGCACAAGCTGATCGGCGGGAATTATTTCTACCTCGCGACCTTGCAAAGTCTCTTTATGGTACTCGATGATGTGCGCAACACCCTTGCGTTGAGTCTTTGGCATCTTGAACCCATTTCAGTTAGCTGGCTATTGGCGTTGCAATGTAAAATTGAGTCAAATCATACTCCAGATTCTTCATTTTCATTTGAGCCAGGGAACAAGCCCGGCAGGGTTGTCTGGTATTCTTGGAGGGACATTGCGTTGGGGCATCGAGTGGCCCCTAAATGAAACGTAAGTTCAGAGTCGTGACACAATAGCTCGAGGCTACCAGGAAACAATAGATGACGAGAGTTTCAATGCTTAGGTGGATATGTGGAAGTACGATATATATGTTTGATTCTTCTCGTAGCTGTATTGTTTAGATTGAATGTCTACCTACCTATCATGGGTAGCCACGAAATTTTACAAATTCCAATCTTTGGGCACCGTAGTCCTAGGAACACTCGAGTACTTGATCCATAGAAGTCAAAAGAACCTCACAGAAAGAGAAACGACGGCAGGAGAAAGCGATCAACGGTACCGTCGCATGCCGCCTCCTTGGTATGATAGGTGGTGGGCTCGCCACGCAGAAAGCTTTTCCAAATGGTATGCAGTCTCGGCTATAAATTATCGAATAATATCGCTGTAGTCGCACGCCACAATGCTATCGCACGGCATGAGGGAGTTCGCTACTGGTCAAGTTCGGTAAGAGAGCCTGCCTTGCGTAGGTGCCTGACACTAAGGTCTGCCTCCTGCCAAGGATAGGCTGTTATGTACGCGGACACTGGACTGTAATCATACACACTGTGCCAAAACGCCTTGTTCATATTGAGAAGTGATACTGCAAGGACCACTAGAGGGCTTGCCTCCCAATGTTATTTTCTCCTCTTGATCCTCGTAACCCTCTCGGTATATCACAAACATCCATCACCTCATCCCTATAGTCGGCTGCAAGAAGCAGCCGTATTGTGACCTTTATCTATGGATTACCAGCTCCCCCCGCCTGTAACAGCGCAGAAGAAATGGGCCATCAAACCTGAATGGCTTAGGTTACCGAAACGGAAACATGGCGCTAAAGACAAGAAAGTCAACGCTCCAACACCAGCCATGCAGTCTTTACCGGATAACGACTCTAATACTCCACAGCCCGATATAGAGTCGACAGTCTTGATCACCGAGGCAGATGTCCTAGGAGCAGTGAACATCCACACATGCTTTCAAAAGCCATCAGTTGCGCCGGATATTAAGGTGACTGACTTGCCAAACCTCGAGGACGTCACTGAATACGGAGTAAGCGATGAAGCTCAAAAGAAATTATGGGAAAGTGAGGCCTCCAGACTTGTCAAAGTCGTTACGACTTCCACTCCATTGGAGTTTTTAGGCTCCAACGACCTGGCTGTTGACACTAAGGCATCGTACGAGAATCTTGCGACTTTGGCAGACCAAGCGTGGCAGGCAATGAACATCGCCTTACACGATGGCGAGAACGTCCTGGCCGAACATGCCAAAGACCTCTGTAGGGAGAATATCTTGAGGAGGAGCCGACGGGTCCTAGACTACCTTTGTAACAAGGAAGAAGACACCGAGGACCCAGATAGAACGATGTCACATGTGAAGCAGGAGGATTTCTTCAACTTCGTGGACTACTGCACTGCTGTCCTTGCGCGTGTTATATGTGCTGCAGTAGATGGGAAGTCCCTTCATATCAGTGTCCTTGCTCATTTAGCCAGGATTTCCACCAAGCTCAAAGTCGTATCTGCCAAGCCGCAAGAATTCTCCCAGACCTCTATCGACAATGGTGTATTAGATCGGAACATTCCAATGCCCAACCACAGTGGAATCAGGGGAAGGCAGGAAGATAGCGACGGCTTTCCTGACATGGACTCTTTTCTTGACTCTAGTCTTCACAAACTTGGGGACTTGCGAGCTGGGAGTAGTGGCCAACGAGAGGAATTGGTGGCTTCTAGCAAGAAAGATTCTATAAGGATGTTGTACTTTATGCAGTGCGCCAAATACCGAGCCAGTCTTTTCAGCCTGCTTCGCTTTCTTATCCTCTCCTTACGAGGTACCAACAACCTCACGAGGACTGCCGTCACTTCGTACGAAATATGCGCAATGGTCTACGAGACTGGCTTCGAACGATTCCGCACGTTAGTCTACCAAGACCACGATAACGACTGCCTGGGAACCTCTGATACTACGAATATCAATTGCGCTCGAAGTCCATTTGATTTGCTCGATCAAACCGTAAGAAATATCTGCAACCGAATTGGGGGGACATCGGCCAGCAGCAACAATGGAGGCGACGAGAAGAGTCCCTTGACCACTCATGCTGCCACACCTGGTAGTGCAGAGGGAGGAGTCCGTGATATTCACGATGAGTCGGTTGGTACCGGAATCTCTTGGAGATATTCTCCCTGCCAATCCGACAGTGAGAAGTTGGAAAGGCCTCCCCAACACAAACTTGGGTCCATGAGTCATGTTATTACCGTCATGATCCCATTGATTATGACATCCCCGGTTGCTATTTACGGTATAGGAAGTTTCATTGACATGGCCATATTCACCGAGACTACCACTGAGCGGCAAGTGCACCCGATAAAGCCCCGATCATACGGCAAGTACACTGCCTTCTTCTGCCTAACGACGAAGGAGTACAGCGACGTACAGGAACGTCGCAAAGAGAATGAAGCGAAATCTCTCTCAAATGCACTCATGCGACGCAACAACCTCCATTTAGGAAAACGCATAACCGATATTGGTCGTGCTAAAACCAATCTTCACGAACTAAGCGAGCACAGTCATACTCTCAACGAGGAAGACAACCCTACTTTCCAACAGCATCGACGGGAGTTGGAAAGTGTTAATGACAAGATGAAGTCATGGGTCTTCGAGGAGAAAGGCGTCATGGTTAGGTGCAAGACTTATGTCTGCACTGTTATGTTCTTCTGTGTGCTACTCGTTGCAGGGAGTGTTGTGGCTGGAGTGACGGTCGGACAGCGCATTTCTGGAGTAGACCCCTTCAACATCACGACGTACTGTTGGGTGCTTGCCGCATTTATAGTGCTTGTTGCGAAGAGTGTCCGCGTCCAGGACTGGCCATGGAACGATTTCCTCCATGGGCGTGTCTTATGCAAGAGTGTATCTGAACTCTCGTCTGTCACTGGTATCGGCGACCAGCTTATCCTAGCCAAGCTGCTTCAAGACGAGTCCATATCTTTCTTGCAGACCCGTGGGCCGTACAACACCGTTTTTCGCCGGACTTCGGAAGACGGCTTCTCTATCGACAGGCCCCTCAGTTCTTGGACAATGCTGTTAAGCGGACTTATTATGATCGAAGTGGAATTTCCCCGTGGACGGGGCATTGTCTGTCTAGATCTTCGCAGGGGTACTAAGTACGGGTTGATTAAGAACATATGCGACCGAGAAGACATATCCGATACCGAATTAATCCATAGCAATCGACTGCCAGAAAATAAGGACCCAGATTCCCATACCCATGGTCTTCCAAATAAGATAAGATTGGTAAAAGGAAACATGGCTTGGTTGCGTTCACGTGGATTTTACGGAAATAAATATGCTGAATTCACATAGGTGTAGGGCTTTCATTCCAAGTTTCGAGCTGGAAAATATCATCTTGATCAGGGTTTTACGATTACGTACACGGCATTTCTTTTCATGATACGACTCCGATTGGAATAAAATCGGCGGGCAGCCTTCATAGCTGGGTAGATTGATGACGTTCTATTATTAACCAGTTTATTTTCGTCGAATTATTGGACTGTCGTTAGCACCGGGTTGTGTTCCCTATGGTCGTATCTCAGGAACGGGTGCCTCATCTAGATTCAAATGAACACCCGCCGAGAAATATTCTTTTCACCTCCACACACTCTCGCAATAGACGACATGCCACCAAGATGACTCCACATGTCGAGGCCTGTCCCTGCATCAGATCGAGTGTTGCAATCGACGGGAACCAACCGCATCGTCGCCCGATATTAACCCACCTTTTACCGACAGCAATTTCCCCTGCTCGTCTCTTTTTCCGGATCATCCCAGCTCAGGCCCCAACTCCTCCCCGTTCCGTTGCTCTTTTCATTGGCATGACCAATGGCTCCTCAGCCTGCATTGCGTGTCCTCAGCAGATGCGCTGAGCACCTCATGGGCTTGGACCGGTCTGTTCTAAGTTTCTTTCCTTGCAACGGACCGAAAGCGCACGCAGAACAACTCAGGCTAAAAGCCCACATCATATAAACCTTCCACAGGGCGACTTGCTTTTCTGCTTGTGAGGCCCGACCTTCAGCTGCCCGATTGGACGAATGGGATTTTCTCTACCAGTGACGCGTTCCATGACTTGAGATGGCACCTCGATGCCCCAATAAAACTCGGTGGAAGGGCTCGTCGGGGGTCTAGGCTTGTGAACTTCTATGTTGGTGAAGAGTGGCGAGCTTGCGGTGTCCTGGGTTTCCTGTATAAAGACCGAAATGTCTTGATTATACGATTAGCTTACCTATACTTATTTCCAAATACCTTTCGCTCGTTCCAATCAGGTGTTTCTGTCGATATGCGGAAGAATTCGGTATTGGGTCTCGCCCAATTCCTCTTTTGGGGCTATGCGGCTGGGCTAGTAGAGCGTGATGACTGCGATACTATTTCGACGACAACGATTTATATACCGACTACTATTTACGCGCCTGCTCCCAATGTGACGACGACACCAGAGCTTCCCCCTTGGAATAATGCAACTACAACGACGTCGTTGACTACGACTTCTACTATATCAATCACAGGAAGTCTTCCGTTCGGAAATTCCTCTAGCATATCAATACCGACTAGCATTCCATCTGGAAATACTTCCAGCATATCGATTACTATTAGCGTTCCCATTGGAAATACCTCCACTAGCGTAGCTCTTCCGCCAAGTATAACTCCTCCGACAACTTCATCGGGTTCAGGAATACCACCCAAACCAAGCGACCCCCTCGGTCCGCCACCGCCGCCGCCGCCGGGCCCTTTTAGAGGATTTAAGAATGCTGTATACTTTACTAACTGGTACGGGAACTTGCCTATGATATCAATTGCTTACTGACAAGTATATCAGGGGCGTCAACTCGGGCTACCACCCTCAGGAGCTACCTGTCTCCGAACTGACACATATTCTCTATGCGTTCGCCGATATTGACTTAGACGGGACGGTGAAGTCTTCGGACCCGGCCATAGATCTTGACAAACGTTATCCTAGGGATTCGCTCTCGAACCGTACTTCGAACGTCTACGGCGCCGTCAAGCAGCTGTACATCCACAAGAAACACAACCGGAACCTGAAGACGCTGCTTTCAATAGGAGGTTGGAACTACTCGCCGAAGTTCATAACGGTGGCCGACTCGGATGCTACAAGACACCAATTCGCAACAACTGCCTTGAAGCTCATTACGGACTGGGGTTTCGATGGTATCGATATCGACTGGGAGTTCCCCGCCAACGACATCGAGAAGGAGAACTTCGTGAAGCTGCTCGAGGCCTGCAGGCATGCGTTCGATAGGCACTCTCTCCTGAATGCCTTAAAGTACCGGTTCACCATCAGCGTTGCCAGTCCTGCCACCCCGGCGAACTACGAGAAATTGGATCTGGCCGCCATGAACAAATACGTCGACACTTGGTAAGGCTTCCTTCATCTATTTCAGTAGGGTTTCGATACTGATGACTATAGGAACTTGATGGCGTACGACTATTCCGGAAGCTGGGATACGGTCAGCGGCCACCAAGCGAACGTCTTTTCTTACGGCGCCGACAGCACCGCGTCGACGAGGCTGAGCACGGACACCGCCTTAAAATACTACGAGGCGCACGGCATCCACCCGCAGAAGATCATGATGGGCCTGCCGGTATACGGGCGGTCTTTCGAGGGAACGACGGGTATCGGGCAGAACTACTCGGGGATTGGAGAGGGCGGCCCCCAGCCGGGCGTCTGGTACTACAAGGACCTGCCGAAGCCGGGGGCCGAGGAGCTGTACGATGACGTCGCGAAGGCGGCGTACAGCTACGACGCCAGTACCAAGGAGCTCATTTCCTACGACAACGTCCGCAGCACGACGTACAAGTCGGAGTATCTCAAGTGGCGCAACCTGGGCGGCGCGTTCTTCTGGGAGGCCAGCGGCGATAAGGCGGGCGGCCAGGGCTTGGTCAATACCATGTCGAAGAGTCTGAGGTGGCTGGATGAGACGCCGAATAACTTGCATTATCCGACTAGTCAGTATCATAACATACGGATGGGAATGCCGGGCGAATAGATTGGGATATACCTAGGTTTAATACACGGTCTGGGAAAATTGGGAATAGGAGTTCGTCATTATGATTGCGATGTTGGCCTTACAGGGGTTATTTGATTTACGACGCAAATAAACACGATCCGAACACGCTGTTCAATCCTCCATGAGATAATAAGTTTCTTATCTTGTGACAGACTCGATAGTCATGACTTGGAATTTTGTTGTGTTGATAATGATATACGACATCAGTTACGCGTAAGGCTCAAAATCTCATAGTACAGCTCGGAGGAAGTTGCTTGGTATATAAGAACGGAGCTATCCATATATACATGTCGGATATAGCTCACTAGATCAAAGGGAAGGCAGTTTATGTCTCGGCATACTCGTAAGAGCTTGTAGACTCCTCAACCGCGACTTCGATCTTGCTCTCTTCGAGCTCTTTTCCATTGATCTTGATGCCGGCTCGCATAACATCGCCCGGCACAACGGGTCCAACACCTTTCGGCGTTCCAGTAAGGATGATATCTCCCTTCTCTAAGGTGAAGACCTTGGAAATATCACTTAGCATCCTTGGAATCTGGAAAAGCATGAGCTCGGTTGAGTCAGACTGTTGGACCTTGTCATTGACGGTCAGGTAGATATCCACGGAATGAGGGTTGGGAATGGCTGATTTCTCAATGAGGTTGCTGATCGGCAGGAATGTGTCGAAGCCCTTGGCGATCGACCAAGGTAGACCCTTCTTCTTAGCCTCATTCTGGATGTTCCTGGCCGTCATGTCGATGCTGAGAGCGTAATCTTCGGCAATTGATTAGCCTATAAATAGAGTTTAAACGTGGTCATCTGGGACTACTTACGCTCAATGGCATCGAATGCACCCTTCTCATCGTCGGCTGCAAGGTCTTTCACTTGTTTGCCTAGAATTAAGGCCAGCTCAACTTCATAATGTAGATCTACACCCTTTGGCCTGATGACGGGACCAGCCCCAGGTAAAAGGAGAGATGACGTGGGCTTTAGGAAGAAGAAAGGCTGCTTCGGCCTTGCGCTGTTCAGCTCGGTGATATGGTCCCTACATGTTATAATGTTAGTATGCCAACCCCCGCACCCCCTGGCGTGAGGTGAACACCCACGCATAGTTGCGTCCAATACAGACGACTTTGCCAGCCTGTTTCAAAGAAGTCACTGAAGCCATACTTCGACGGAAAATGTTCATGATCTAAATGCGGCTATAGTTAGCAATGCACGTCATATCCGGCAATGGGAGCGCGGCGCAGAGCAGGATCACCGGATCCTACGAACGGGCTGACTTGACAGTCTAACTTACACGACGAAAAGAACGTGACGGAGAAACATTAGAAAAATAATACTTACTGCGACTGGACCGAGATGGTCCTTTTATCAACCTCTAAATTCTGGTCTCTAGTTTCTAGCTTCTAGTATAGTAGCATTCAAACCGGCTCGGCAACGGCGTGCGGAGATTTTCAATCCTTCAGTAGGTGACGATGTCCCGATGCTCGGCTTTGGCAAAGTACGAGTCGTCGGCCTTTGGATCAATTAAAGCCCTGCCACTAACAGGTAAACCATACCCAGACAGGTACTACCTAAAGTAATGGATGCGGTCCACGCAACCACGGTGTTAGGACGCAGGGACGTTGGATCGTCAATCGCTAGGAGGATGGTACAATTGGTACCCGTCCGTTGGATCCGTCCGAGATCCACCAGTGAGGAGCTCAAATGTCTCGGTACAGTGATATGTACATCTGATACTTCAACGTTTTAGAAGATATGCGTGTTGGCGTTGCATTGTCACAGTGGGGTGTGCTTCGTTAAACCGTGGGGGAGTTCCCATAGCAGATCCTATCGTTGCTAGTAGGTCACTACCTAGGTAGGACCTACCCGGTAGGTATTCCCATAGAACGTCTGGCCACCGGACTTGCCAGCACCGCCGGGTCTGGGCCTGGCAGGCAGCACAGGCCTGGCGAGCCTGGGCAGGCTCTCTGGGACGCAGTAGCTGGGGAAAGGATACCCCACAATGTTAATAATTTATTTCTCTCATCTTCCCCTGTAGGTATTCAAAGCCCACCCTGATATCATCACAAGACCAATCTGTCTTTGCCTTGCCTTGCAGATGCTTTTTAAGCAGACCGTCCGCCATCGTCACCGACTTTACAATTGTATTTAAACAAGTTCATATCGTGAGACCAACTCCATACAAGTTTGGCTCCGACCCTATTCATCACCGTTTTCCCACACAATCAACAATATCAGGATCCTGGAAGGATCTTTGTCGCATGCGCCATTATGGAAGCTCTTCAGCTAGCACAAATGTTAGCTGATCTCAATGATCTCCAAGCTACTGTAAGCAGTAATTCTCGCCGCATTGCTCTCCTTTTACAGTAAGACAGTCAGCTAACGCAAGTTGCTTTTTTCGCAGCAAGATCAATCTGCCTCAAAAAATTTGGTTGGTGCCAACCGAACGCTCGATCGCAAGGACCAGTTGCGTTTGGAGCAACAGCCTAGAAGCGTCCCCGAGAGCAGGGTCACTTCTCCTCCTGCCCGTGGAATGACGGACAAATTTGGCCGTCGCATGCTCACACCTCCATTGACGAGAAACAATTCTGCGTCGCCATCAATGCCTGGAAGCCCTTCAGGTGGAGAGGTGTGTATTTCCCCCATCGATAAAGCTATTTCTTGTTTACATTCAGTAACTAACTCGTAAAATAGCGACCTGATACCGACATTGACAGAGCCTCTACGCTCCTCTCCCTCTACGAGATTCGCGCTAAGCTCAGAGAGCAAGACAACAGCAGCCTGATGAAGGCGCGCGAGAAGATCAATGCTCTCGCGGCCAAGCAACAGTCTGGCGAACATAAGAGAGAACGGAAAGATGTAAACCGACTAAGCTATCCCAAGTGAATACGTACGACACAGCTCGACAAAAATCCTCCGGAATACTCTAATGACAAACTGCATTGTGATCATCACTGGCGTTACAAAAAGGATCAAGCGGATGAAGGGAATCGGATGGGCAATCAATGATTGAGCATGGGCGCTCTTCTCGGGGAAAAAACGGCGTACTTATTTTCTGAATAACATGTTAAGCGGTCTGAAGCTGGTTTTACTACCAGGCTAGTTGCAATGATACGGAATATGATTACACAAGAATGGGCCAAGATCCATGGAATTAATACTAATGATGATACCAGTGCGGTTTTACACACAGAACGTTCCGCAGCGTTCAATTGAGTCTGTTACCATATTTGTTATTTCTTGTTTACTACTGCTTGACTGGTGAAATTCTCGATAAATGTGTTTCCAATGTGATTATTCTAACTGCCTAGGTGTACATTTGACATGAATCATTTTCCGACGCCCATAAAACAAGCAATTGACTTACGAAGCTACCTAGACACCTAGCAATAGTATTATGCATCAGGGACGGGAACTATTTTCGATGGTGTGGATGTCTTACACACCACAACGGGCTTTACGGGCATGAAGGTTTGTTGGCGGATGCCGTCTTCCCAACACTAGGGTTCACGATCTTTTGCTCGGTGTTTTGCTGGGCGGGAATAAGGACCCCCACAGAGGCGAGGTATTAATCAGACAATGGAGTGAGGCACGGGTTGCCCCCAAAGGTCAGATGAAGACAAAGCCTGACCTTTCGTACATCGTGAGTGACGAAGAGGATGAGTCGCCCACCTGCGTCATCAGGAAAAAATCGTTACTATATTCGGTTCCGATGGGTTGCAGCCTGTGTTACCCGTACTCAGAAATGCAACCGATCTTTATAAGATCTCTCGAATATTCTTCGGGATGTTCTGGTAAAAGTAGAGGACATCATTCTACGGAAGATTGGTCGCAGTTGGTTGTACATTAATATACAGGACGGCCCAATGATGATCCCCTACATCTTTTGGTTGTGTCTGCATTCTGTTGTTTCTAATTTATTTCTAGAAAAAAGGACACATTGGCCAATCAGCCTCAAACAGTCGAGGCAATATGACCGATGCCTACGTATCTGACCAAGTCTTTGTCATAGCTATGATTCTTGGGCGTTTTCAAGTTTAATAGGAATCCAGTCGCTACGTAGCTCTTCAGATACAGTGACATCAAGCACGAATTTTGATACCCCCACTCTTAACTTGAGCTTATGAAACTAAAAGTATCTGGGAATTTCACGATGGTGCATGTGGAGACCTTCGAGGACTCCGCAAGATTAAAAGACTATATAGTAATAATATTCTCCTAAGCCGAGAGAGGCGCATCGCATAGCATTACGGATACGGGTTTAAAGAATAGAAGCAGTCACGGACGGGGTATTCGTAATAATTATAGGTAGTGCCTCCTTCAGCTCCTTCTACTGGCCATGCACTTAGTAGAAGGTACCCATAAATTTTACTGCCTGTCACCGGAGGACATGCACGGACCCTAGAAATAGAGGAAAAGCGTTAAATTCCGGGCCTAAATCTCGCCAAGCCTTTTTATTTCGACCCGACCTCTGAAACGCCGAGAACAGATGGCGTTTCCCTAGACGTCATTTTGTGAGGCTGCATCGTATTCCTTCCATCTTCTATTTCCGTGTTACGCCTTTGACAGACACGGCACGTAAGTTGCCGCCTCCGACGCGATGGCAAATGTTGACGCGAAGCTCTTGCGAGCGACCAAGTTCCCTCCCGAGTTCAGTCAGAAGGTTGACATGCAGAAGGTCAATCTACAGGTTATGAAGAAGTATGCACTCCCTTGCACACCTACGACGCGTCCGAAACGCTAATTACGTCTCTCACAGATGGATTGCTAGTAAGATATTCGAGATCCTAGGAACCGAAGATGATGTCGTCACCGAGCTTTGCTTCAACTTGATTGAAGGCCCCCGATACGTATGTGTTCCCTTGTGACAATGCTATAGATTGGTCCAACATACTGATGGTGGTCTGTGCAGCCCGACATCAAGTCCATGCAGATACAACTTACCGGCTTCCTCGACAAAGATACGGCTCCTTTCTGCAAAGATCTATGGAAACTATGTTTGAGCGCCCAAGCCAGCCCGCAAGGAGTTCCTAAGGAACTTCTTGAGGCGAAGAAGTTGGAGCTCATTCAAGAAAAGGTACTGCAACAGCCAATTGGATTTAATATCATACAAAAACATACTAACCTACTCCTAGATCGATGCAGACAAGGCCGCAGAAGAGTTGCGAATTAGACGAGAAAACCAAGAGCGCCGTGACCGCGAGTTATCAGACGTTCGAGATCGAGACCGACGTGGACGTGGCTTTCGCGGTGGACGGGGCGATACTTGGGGCGGAGGAAGGCGTGGTGGCGATCGAGCCTTCGGAGACCGCGGTAGAGGATTTGGACGCGGTGGCAACCGATCTCCGTCACCGCCAAGACGAGAACGGGACGTCTACCGTAGTGACCGAGACCGCTACGTGCCCCAGGGCCGTCGTGGTAGCCGGCAAGAGCTTAGACGTGGCCGCTCTCCCTCCCGTTCAGCCAGTCCCGACTCAAAAGACTCTTTATCTCGCTCCCGATCACCCAGCATTCGATCACCCACCCCACCACGCCACCGCCCTAGAGGACGTCGATCACCACCTCGTTACAGGGGCGCAGCGAAGCGAGAGCGTTCAACGGGGCGAGGAAGAGACTATCGAGCTCGTAGAAATGATCGGAGGAGAGATAGTATTTCAACAGGTAGCGTCAGCAGGTCTGACAGCAGCAGATCGCGCTCCCCGGCGCCAAAACGACGCAGGTATTCAGACTCAGCTAGTCGCTCAAGATCTCCGCCACGTCGAGATCGAGACGCTCGGCGACTTAGTCGCTCCCCGTCGTCATCGTATTCCCGGTCACGCAGTCGTAGCCCGAGACGACAGCCAGTTCGTGAGCTTATCAGTCGCAGCCCTTCAACCAATCGGCGTGGGAGACTAAGACGATCCTCTACGCGAAGTCGAAGTCCGTCATCGGAAGATGGTGGGCGGCCGCGACGCGGAAGCCAGCAAGGAAGCAAAGAGGACAAAGCTAGAGACGTACCTCCTAGCAAGCGGAAACACTCTGCCAACTCCCCTCGCCCCCGTAACAGATCCGCTGATGTTTCGGAAGATGAAGACAGACCCCAATCCTCAAGACACCAAGCAGCCTCAGCAGCTGATGAGGTTCGTCCTTCTTAGTAGGGTATTCTGTCTTATGCGTCGGAAGGAGAAACTGACTCTTGTGTTCTTGATCAGACTAAGACTCCACAACGACGGGCCAGTGAGCTAAGAGAAAAGCTTCTGAAGGAGCGAATAAAGAAGATGAGAAGCACCTCAAGCAGCGACAACGTCAACGGGTGAGGCTAATATCTTAGACTCGCAGGACTTGCAGACTCGGTTGCCCATTGAAATAATACTAGCTCATGGATGCTTGCTTCTAATGCTTTGGTATGGGTTTCGAGGTCAGTCACAAAAACGCGTTGCATTTAAGCTTATAAAAGACTGGCATCTAGCAAATAGATGATCGGAATGATAGATTTATTACAATTATGATCCTGATTCGTATGCGTTAATGCTCTTATGATGAAGCATGCAACCTTTTTCATTCTCTCTAGCTTTATTCTCATAGTCAATACATAAGATTTAGTTAAAAAAGGGACGTTATCCTCTCAACTCCGTAATTTAACACAGTTCGATAAAGGGTCTAAACGCCTTAGGTACCTAACCTAGCACAAGCCCCACTAGTAACCATCATGTCGGTGGCGCTAGTGACGGCAATGCTGGCTTGCCCAAAAAAGGCTTAAACGCATAAGAGGATATCGGACTAAAGGGCAGGCTGAGCGGACCAGAGGTGGCTCACAGATGGTTCAATCTTTCTGCATTCTGCATAACCCAAACTTCTTCCGTACTTTTCAAACGCGGTGACGACAAATCTGACACTGCACTCAACAACAACCTCGAAACGATTTCCGAACTTACGATGACGGAGAATGCGCAAAACGGCGCCGGTGGCGCCTCTAATGGCGATCAGCAGGCCGCCATCGCAGAGTACGCCAAACAACGCCAGAATCTTAAGGCGCTTCTGGCAAAGCGGAAACAACACGACCGTCAGCTGGTAGGTCGCATCCGATTACCTCAAAATTAGTAAATGCGCACTAGGACTGAACATTGATGGCAGAGCCAACTGGAACAAAATATCGTCGAGCTCGAGGCCAAATACCTGGCCAATACGCGCTACGGCAACATCGTCAAGGGTTTCGATAACTACATCAAAGGCACTAGTGCGGCAGCACAGCGCAAGCAGGGCGAGCTGAAGGAAGAAGATTACATATGGTCGCGCTCGTCCCTCTCACATAACGCTCTTCACGTACGTCCCACTGCTCCTCAAATCTATGATTTTCGCTAACGCGTCTATTTCTTTCTAGCCTGACAACATCGAAGCCGCATCTGCGACCTCAACCCCCGGCGCGCCGACACCCGTATCGACATCGTTCGCCAACAGCAAAGATAAAGATAGCGGCTCCAACCAGCCAACACCTACCTCTGCGACCGAGAAGGCATCCGGCAAGTCGGGCAAGCCCAGCAAGAAGAGAACCCTGAGCAAGAAGGAAAAAGATGCCGACGTAGAAGACAGCGAGACGGACACCCGCGAGACAAAGAAAGTACGGACGAACTTCGGCTTAACTCGAAAATAGGCTACACCGAACTTTCGTACGTGATAGTGATTTGGGACGCGCGGTAGTCTTTATTCTTTGCTTGGCGTTTCTGAGTTGGGCATAGAGGTCTTGCATGGCGTTGGTCTGGTACAAACAAGCAGGGGACTTTTTCACTTACGGTTCTTATCATTGTATTCCCTCAAGATACCCGACCATATTCGATGTGTTTTACAAATGGCTCGACGCTAGACATGGCATTGAAATTGAAGCATACACGTACCATACACGCAATCATTCGAGGGCGTACAATACGAAGCTACCAGGTAAATCTACTCTAGAAATAGAGGACCACATGATTGAGTACCCGTACCCGGTCCTCTCCCTTTTCGGACCGGGATCGTCGGCTTGGGTAGACAACTCGCTTTCGAGATCACGTCTTCACCCCGCATTGGCGCACTCTGGATCACTGAGTAAGTTTTCCTCGTGTTAATCTAGATATCGAAATGTCTGGTTCAGATAAGGCAATCAAACCACTGCTTCGGGTTGGAAAAGGGAGGGGGTGTAAGAGTCTCGTCGAGGGGTGTGAAGCCATTGACGTTGGTATTTGATATTTCTTGCAAAGACCCTCCGAGTTGTACTCCATGTACTTCCGACCTTATATCGAAGTTCGCTTATAAGTAGTCTAACGTCTAGACGCAGAATAAAATATCTTATGAAAATATGATTAATAAAAGGAGTCGAATAAGATTATCAATATTTTCTAAATGAAATGCTTAATTCTTCGAGTATAGCTATGTGATAATAACTCCGAGGTAAGATATCATAGAGCTGTCGTACAGTATGCAATTAAGGGTGCTTAGGAATATGCGGGGAACTGCTTTGAAGCACCCTGATGAACGATGACGATCAGATGGATGCTACGATGGTCTATCGAAACTCATTTTAGTAGTAGGCCATCATCTTCACTTCCCACAACTTAGGCAACCCTCAAGATGACGGTTATGGCCACCAAATTCACACCGGAGGTCCTCCTCTCCGCGCCGCGCCGCAGCGCAGCCGTGCCAAATCCGGCCGGCACCCTTGCTCTCTTCACCGGTGTGTTACACCGTGGCTTGCTCAGATCTCAGATATTTCCGTATTCCCGCACCAGGAGCTAACGCTTCTGGGTAGTATCTCAGTACTCGTTCGAAACCCATTCCAAGGACTACGCGATCAAGGTTCTGGACATCAAGAGTCGCCACTCGACGCAGCTGTTCGACGATCCGGCTTATACCGAGCCGACGTGGGTTTCGGAAACAGAGTTCGTCTTCCTCAAGAATGGCGACTCGACCACGTCTCTCATGGCCGCAGACGCGACCAAGCCGGGCTCAGAGTGAGTTGCGCCAGATAATTTTCTTGCTTCGTGTATCAAGTCTGTAATGTATCAATAACGATCACCTGATCGTATATAGTCCCTCAAGAAATACCACTTACACTGTCACGCGACATTCGTAGTCCCTATGAGGTTAGTAGCTTCAGCGCGTCGGTATCCAACATCAAGGTAAAGGACATCGGAAACGGCACCGTGGCCTTCGCCTGCACGGCGCCGACCACGGCCGATGGGGCGATGTTCAACACGGCGGACGAGAAGAAGCCGCACTCCTCCGCACAGGTGTACACGAAGCTGTTCGTGCGGCACTGGGACTCGTACGTCTCGAAGAACAAGCAGGGGCTGTTCTACGGGGCACTGAAGAAGGTCGACGGATCGCTCAAGCTGCAGGATCCGGGCCTGGTCAACGCGCTCGCGGGGACGCGGCTCGAGTGCCCGGTGCCGCCGTTCGGCGACGCGAGCGACTACGACCTCAGCCCGCAGGGCCTCGTCTTCGTGTCCAAGGACCCGGACCTCAACCCGGCGCTGTGGACCAAGACGGACCTGTACTACGTGCCGCTGCGGTCGTTCACAGAAGCAAAAGCGCCGCTCCCGCAGGTTGTCAAGACGGGGAAACTGCAGGGGTATACGGGCGCGCCCACGTTCTCACACGAAGGGACCAAGGTCGCCTTCAAGCGCATGCGCAGCAGGCAGTACGAGTCGGACAAGTGGCGGCTGCTGCTGCTCCCCGATATCAAGGACCTGAGCAACGTGCAGGAGTTCTACGAGACCGAGGACGGCGAGGGCGCCTGGGACGCGCGGCCCGAGGGCGTCGCGTGGAGCAATAACGATGAGGAATTGTACGTCACGGCCGAGAAGGACGGCCGCCAGGTACTATACAAGCTGCCGTCGAGCCCACTAGAGGCCAGGGAGCTGCCGCAGCCGCTGACGAGGGACGGCGCGGTCGGCGACTTCCGCAACCTGTCCCAGAGCCAGGGCGACGGCCGCCTGTTCGTCACGTCTACGTCGCTCGTCGACAACTCGTCGTACTCGATCATAGACCCGGAGTCTAAGGAGATCGGCCTCGTGTCGTCGAGCTCGAAGGAGGGCAAGTCTTTTGGGTTGACCCGGCGGCAGTTCGACGAGTTCTGGTTCAAGGGGGCCGGCGACTACGACTGCCACGCCCTCGTCATGAAGCCGTCGAACTTCGACCCCAGCAAGAAGTATCCGCTGGCGTTTTTGATCCACGGCGGCCCGCAGGGTGCCTGGGGTGATAGTTGGAGTACTAGGTGGAATCCCGCCATCTTCGCCGAGCAGGGCTACGTCGCCGTCATGCCGAATCCGACCGGCAGCACGGGCTACGGCCAGGCCTTGACGGATGCGATTGCCCAGGATTGGGGTGGTCGGCCGTATAATGACTGTAAGTAAACCCCCCTATGCTTTCATTCAAGAGCGTTTGCTCCGCACTCATGAATTACCGTCTACGTCTTTCGGAATATTGCAGGGAATAATACTGATTCTCGACTTACCAGTGGAAAACTGCTTCGAGCATATCGCAGACAACCTGCCTTACGTCGACACGACGAACGCCGTGGCTCTAGGCGCCTCGTACGGAGGCTACATGATAAGTACGCCAACCCATTCCTTCTCCCCCTTTCCCATCCTACCTACCCCTTCTCGGCCCTAAACCTATACTAACCACGGCCCTAGATTGGATCCAAGGGCACCCGCTGGGCCGCAAGTTTAAGGCGCTGGTCTGCCACGACGGCATCTTCAGCACCATGAACTGCTGGGCGACCGAGGAGCTCTTCTTCCCCATGCACGACATGGGCGGCGCGCTGTGGGAGAACCGCGAAGGGTACGCGCGGTGGGACCCGTCGGCCTCCGTCGGCGAGTGGGCCACGCCCCAGCTTGTCATCCATAGCGAGTTGGATTATCGGCTGTCCATCTCGGAGGGCCTCTCAGCGTTCAACGGTACGCAACCCCCACGAGCAGGAGTAGAATGTCATGGGATCTTATGTATGTGGTGCTAACGATGTAACGCAGCCCTTCAGACGCGCGGTGTTCCGAGCCGTTTCCTGATGTTCCCGGATGAGAACCATGTAAGTTGCCAGCGTATCATTTATCATTTACGTTTCAGAAGAGTCATAAGAGAGACGAACGCGTGAGTTGCTAACCACAACTCTGCTGTAGTGGGTGCTCAAACCCGAAAACTCTCTCGTTTGGCACAAAGAAGTGCTGGGTTGGATCAATAGGTGGACAGGTCTAGACACCACGGGACTATCTGAGGAGGCGGAAAAAGTAACTCTTGGATGAGTGAGTGACACAGACATGTATTAATCTGACGAACAATGAAAAGAAATCAGCTACGGACAGATAGTATCTTGCAAATAGCCACCATCGAGTACAGCAAAGATCTTGACCCCTGTGCGCTCTCTAACGTCGACCGTGCGAAATGGAAGCAACCCCAAATGGTATCAAAATTTTGTCCGCACCCACCGGACATCTTTAGGTATTCATCGATACCTTTTGCAAATACTAATATCTATAACCGGTACGACGTCGCTTTGGTCTAAGATCGAAAACTCTGGGTTGTGTTTCTAGATTCTCATTCTCCGTCTGCTCAGCCTCTAATACGGAAAATGGGTTGACGCCGTCCGATCCCATTTGCTCAGTCTGCACCATGGGAGACGCGTTCGGAATATCGAGCTTCATATGCTCAATATCTCTTTTGGATGGTCTGGGAATCTCGAGGTCTCCTTGCTCAGTCTCCAGTAAGGGGAACAACTCCGAGGTTTTTATCTTCCGCATTGCAGCCTTGAGTTGGCGCCATATGAGCTTTCCGGGGCTGATGAATACGGTCGCGCCCGTCGTATTGCCTATCTCTACCGCCTCGGTGATGGTTACTAGGTCGGGATAGAGTTTTAGAAGCTGCTTTTGGATGAACCATGAAGAAACGGGATCAACTCGTCTGAGGTAGTTCTTGATAAATCGTTCTTCATTCTTGGGGTGCTTTTTATACGCATCGCAAAAGTGGTTGTACCTGTCGAGTAGAACTTGTGCCTTCTCAGGTACTGGTGGCGATTCTGGTGGCATGGAGCTCGGAAGTTGCTCTCCGTTACCCCCAGCCCCTGTCATCTGTTGCGGAGCTTCTAGTAATATCTCGTCAGTTCCTAGGCCAAGATACTTCTAAACAGGCTTACCTTACCAGAGCTATTTTGAGAAGAGCCTGTCTCAGAAAGCTTGTCGATAAACTCAAGTAGTCTCCCCTGTTTGGCATCGAGGGACTGGCGAAGTGCCGCTTGGTCAGTAGCAGTTTCCCCCAACACCTCCTTTTGGCCGCATGCGAACGCAGCACCACTGCCGAAATTCGCTTGTAGACATCTTACGGTGGCCTCCAATCGAGATAGAGTGTCGTTCAATTCAATGATCTTGGTGAGCTCAGGTACGTCGGAGCGAATGTCCTTCACAGCTTTCTCGATAGATTTGAACCTTGCACTGTGATGACCAAGTTCTTTGTTTAGTCGCTTTATGTCCTTGTTGAACCTGACACCTTCCGCCGACAGTCTGACAAGCTCGTCGTTAACCTTTTCACGAAGACTCGTAAGACTTTCCTTCATGTCCTGGGTAGATGAGTCCACCGTGGATAGTTCTAGCTGCAATTCTTCTTGGTTCTTTCTGAGCTCTTCTAGCTGTCTCTCAAGATCTTCATTGTGAACATCTGCTGCAACATTGGCTTCTTGGAGTGTGCGGAAGCCGGCTTCGATTGAGTCTAGTCGGTCTTTGACGTTGTGCACCTCTTGGCGTGTGAGTAGTTGGAAGTATTGTATTGCGTTGAGTTTGATCTCGGGATTGTGGAGCTCCTTCAAGATTCTAACATCCTTAGCAATCTTGTCTCCTTCTTCTGCGGAAGACATGATAATCCTCTGCCTCTTTTTTGAGGATGCCATGATGGAATAGAAGCGATCAGAGATGACTTGAGTTGTGATTGAATAACTGGAACTAGAGTAATTTGTAGGATATGATGGTATTAACCATACTGAGTTGATTGGGACAAATTAGAGTGACTGTGTGAATGTGAAAGGAGACGTGTCGGATGCCCCTTTAACGCCGAGGTCGCGGAAAGATTCAGTAAATATGTCTGGAGAGGGAGAAGTAAAAGAGAAAGATGAAGTAGTAAAGATTGACTCACCAAGCAAAAAATAGGAAGTGCCCGTGCCTCTGCATTCTGCACCTGCCCAGGTAGTTCAAGGAAGGTACTGCGTTCGCACGAGCTTGCACCTTCTCCTACATCAACTCCTTGCATTTAAGTCACACCTTCCTATCGCTCCTAAACTAATGACTTATGAATTCAGTAGTAATAGTAGCAGTGGGTATACAGCATCAGTCGGCATTAGTTAGGTAGGCAAGCATTTACATGTACAAGGTACCAAGCAGTCAGATAAAATTCAGAACGATTTATTAGGGAAAGCATCTTGAGGTCTAAGTACAGGTTAACACTGATCCACGACCCCCATCGTGATGCATTACCAGTATTAGGTGCTAGATCCCTAGCGAAAATGCCCAGATGCATACTTTTCCCCCTGAACTAATCACCGCCTCTCGCCTGGGCGTGCTAGCTGATAAAAACAAGAGAAACATGCTGACCGTGAACTTCATCTCCCATCCGTTTATTCCTTAAAATCCCCTCATCAAACGTCAAAGACCGATGACAGACGGTCCCTACTGAATACGGAGGATAATGTAGTGCTTAGATGAGGTCGGCAACGTTCATCGGCATCTCCTCGATTTGGGTGCTGTAGAACTGCTCGATCTCACGCATCATGCGGACATCCTCGGCAGTAACAAAGTTGATGGCAACACCTTTACGGCCGAAACGTCCGCCACGACCGATGCGGTGGATGTAGTTCTCGCGGTTAGCGGGAAGGTCGTAGTTGATGACAAGAGAGACCTGCTGGACATCGATTCCACGGGCCAGAAGATCGGTGGCGATCAGGACACGGGAAGATCCAGAGCGGAACTCCTTCATGATAAGGTCACGCTGGGCCTGGTCCATGTCGCCGTGCATGGCAGAGACGGTGAAGTCACGAGCAGTGAGCTTGTCCGTGAGCCAGTCGACCTTTCTGCGGGTGTTGCAGAAGATGACAGCCTGGGTGATGGTGACTGTCTCGTAGAGATCAGAGAGAGTGTCAAGCTTCCACTCCTCCTTCTCGACAGCAATGTAGAATTGCTTGATACCCTCGAGGGTAAGTTCGTCCTTCTTGACGAGAATACGAACAGGGTCGCGCATGAACTTGGTCGTAACCTCGAGCACGTCCTGAGGCATGGTGGCCGAGAGAAGTACAACCTGGGTGGACTGAGGAAGAAGTTGGAAGATATCGTAGATCTGCTCAGTGAAACCGCGCTAGAAATGCAGTGTTAGCATGTTTGGAGTTGAAGATAAGTCTTATACACCTACAGAAAGCATCTCGTCAGCCTCGTCGAGAACGAACATCTTCATGCCGTCGGTCTTGAGGAATCGTCGCTGAATCATGTCGTGGACACGGCCGGGGGTGCCGACAACAACCTGGGGTCCTTCCTGGAGGGCCTTCATGTCCTCGCGGACGCTGGTACCGCCGATGCAAGCATGGCATTCGATGCTCATGAAATCGCCAATGGCGACGACGACCTTCTGGATCTGCTGAGCCAGCTCACGAGTGGGGGCAAGGATGAGTGCCTGGCACTGCTTCAAATTGGGGTCGATCTTCTGGAGAACGGAGATAGAGAAGGTAGCGGTCTTGCCAGTACCTGACTGGGCCTGCGCAATTACATCGTGACCTGTCGCGAGTCAATATTTTGCGCATTCCTATTAGGTAAAAGAAAAGGACGAATGAAAACGTACCCTTGATGACCGGCATGATAGCGCGCTGCTGGATAGCAGACGGGCGCTCGAAACCGTAGGCATAGACACCTGCAAATGGAAATCAGTTGCCGCAAATTTTTATTGTGGGATGTTTCGAGTCTGGCGCTTCTTACCTCGCAGCAACTCGGCTCGCAGGTTCATCTCATCGAAAGAGTCGACGGTCTCGTCATAGTTGGACTCGATCTGGGACTGCTCGATGTCCTCAAGCCCCTTGTCAGCCATGATTGCAAGTAAAGGATCGATGCGACCTCTCGAATTCCAAGCACAGCTTAGAATTCAAGAAGACTGGGCGGCGATCTTTGGTGGGGTTCTGTAGAAGAATAGGCGCACGACTTTTGCACAAAGGGCAAGTCGTCCGGCGTGAATATTAAGTAGACGAAGGGAATGGACGTAAATACTCTCAACTGTAGAGAGCGAATACGGTCCGACTGTGGATGTTCTTGGTTTGTGGTTGTGTGGTTGTTATGGACAATGTTGGAAATGCGAAGGGTGGGAGAAATGCCCAAGATTAAATCAAGATGTAGCCCACCTAAGGGGAAAAAAATTTGAGTGGGGTAAACTTCGGCCAAACCCTGATGCGGGGCCTAAGGGGGGCATACGCTGCAAATAATCATTGGTACCTAAGGTTTTACTGGCGCACATTCACTAACACCCCATTGTCCCCCATTGTGAGTTAGTACCTTACGTAGGTATCTTTAGCCTTAGGAGGTACCGATAACCTATCTGACGAACTTTTTTTTTTCCTATTACATTATTCTAGCCTCTTCAAGTCAAGCCCATGAAACCTTGATATCGAGAGGCTTATAGAACGAGACAAAGCCAAGGTCGACTCCTTCACTTCAGGCAAAACTATGACTCCCGCGCCTGTGACTCATCCGAGCTGAACTGGTACGATCAACCGGTGCTATTGTGTGGCGAAGTGCCGCTGTCGTCGAAGAGCCATTCACATTCACCAAACGTCCTGGCCAAAAGGGGCAGTTGGAAGTCAGCTCTAAAAACCATGCTACTCGAAAAATATATCAGTCATGGTGGAATTAGTGGACGTGTATTAGCAGATGGAGGAAATGGAGGCGAATTGGACATGGCAACGCCAATCACCAGGATATCGTCAGACTCGATCCCAGTCCATCCAATGGGCGTCAAACCGCTTGGGAATCAGTACTTCGCATCTGGCCCGACCGCTCGGCAGTCTCTTGGTTTGCTGGGACAACTTCCCGATGAGATGATACTACAATTGCTTGAATATCTTGATACCCGGTCACTGAAGGATATTGGGTTTACCTGCCGCTTCCTCTACGCCTTTTGCCAACTAGACGATTTATGGAAAGCATTGTTCCTCGAGTGAGTCATGAGTTTATAGTCTCCCAACCTCATCGGGTATTACAGGGAACCTTTATTGAAACCGTATATGTCGTGAAGCTAATTTATCTGTGAATCATCAAGATCTAGCTCCCAAGCCCCTACGTGGAAAGGCACATGGAGAAGCACCCATCTAAAAGCTCCTACCGACTGGCGGGCCAATATTGACTGTAGTAATGTCTTCTCAGATGTTATACACCGGCCATTTGCTTGTGCTCATATTGCTCTTGGGAAGTATTCCTCCAGCATTCCTGCAGCGAATCAGATCAGC